>JBBPBX010039730.1:11120-29735 GCA_038048925.1 Garcialebias charrua
TATATATTTTATGAATAAATTTTATAATTAAAAATAATAATCAAACTGTCTTTGTATGAAGTTATTTCTCATATTCTTTATGTGGCAGGGTTGTGTTGCTGCCTTTCTGGATGTGGTGATTGGAGGAAGAGCTGTTGAGACCCCACCCATGTCTTCCATGAACCTTCTTGAAGGCCTCAGTAGGACGGCAGTATACATTACTCATGGCCAACTGCTTGCACTAGTACGTTCATTTTTAATTCTGTCTAATAAAATACACTACAGTACAGTATTCAGCTCTTACTTTTTGCCTCTTTTTTTAGTCCTCAAGACAGTTAGTTTTTGTGATTTAATTGCATTTATTACTGATTTTTTTTCTTTTAACTTGCACAACCTAAACCTACTAAAGTCTTATGTATCCACAATATTCCTACGCCCCATGATGCCTTGCGCGAATTATGGGACCGACTTCCGCCGAAAGTCAGAACCGGCACTTTTGAGTTTTGTTACACGCTAGCAACGCGCTAACCGGTTTTCGTCAGAGGTTTTAGGTCATAAAATATGTGGGAACACAAACTATCACAACTCAAATGTAGAGATATTGTTTTACCGCTACCTACAGCTGTTGAGGGGTGGGAGGACGACTTGAAGAAGTGGCCGAAAATAACGTACACTAGCATGTTTAGCTACTAGCATACTTAGCTACTTTGACAGTTGCTTCAGATGGCGAAGTGATGAGCAATCTGAAAAGCTCTGAAGCTTATTAGTATCTTCACATTAACAAGGTTGGTCCTGTTATGTTAAGAGAGGTGGGACACTTTATTTAAACAAACATAAAGCCCAGTCTAAGCATTAAAACTCCACATCACCTGGGGCCTCATGTACAAAGACTTGCGTGGATTTCTTACTGAAAAGTGACGTACGGACAAATCCAGAAAAGTGTCTACGCACAAAAAAATCCAGATTTATCAAACCCTGCGTACACCTGAATCCACGCACATTCCTTATGTACAACACAATCAACGTGGAACTGAGCGCACATGAGAGAGTGGCCGACTCCGCCTTTGACACGCCTCCGTATGAATATGCAAAGTCATTCAAATATGCCATGCACGACAGGAATGTCGTCTCTGCTCCATTGCAAATCATGTCGGAACGTGGAAAAAAGAGGAACTTCACGGACTGTGAACAGGAATCACTTCTGAGTGAGGCAGAGAAGCACGGAAAAAGGTTTTATTCGGCACGCCTAGCGCAAAACATACCATCCACTTTTAAACAAGAAGTTGACCCATCTGCTCTAACATGCCTGTATAGGTTAGTGGTGAGCGCGCCCGCCCTTCGTCCCAAAGGTCGTGAGATCGACTCCCCCTTGGTACAACGTTTTTTTTTTTCATTCCAGATTTAAAGAACACAGGACAACTATTTAATAAAACAACAAGAAATAGAACAATACATGAAATGAAAGGAAGCAGACGATTTCTTGTTTTGTAAATAGTTTTCATGTGTATTTAAATCTGGAACGAAAAAAAAAAAGAGAAACGTTGTACCATGCGAGATTCGAACTCATGACCTTTGGAACTAAAGGCAACCGCGCTACACACTGACCTAAACGTAGGCGTGTTGGTACAGCTTGGTTAACTTCTTATTTAAAGAAATCACATCTCATTGTTGTCAATATCGTTGCCACTATTTGGCGCATGCTTTTATATCCACTCATCTAATTGCGTCCATGTGGATGTAATAATTGTTAATCATGTGTGTTTGGTGGGATTTATGATTATTTTCATATCATGGACACAGTTTCTCTGAATAACCTGTAAGTGTCGCCAAAGGAACAATAACCACAGAAACGTGCGTACGCAAGCAGGGGAGCAGCCGTGGATTTGTACGTGGATGCGCAGATATTCCCGTTCATATCAGATTTGATACATACGCCACTTTGCGTGGAAAGTGATGTGCGCAATGTTTTTGTGCGCACGCATGGTTGATACATGAGGCCCCAGGTCCAGCTAACAATGATGTTGCTTTGGACTTTTGAGCTGCAAGATGTTTATCTGGACACCAACTGAGCTCCTGGAGCTTGACATTTCTTTTGACAAATACTTTACTGATTCACAAATGAAGCACCTTGAGAACTTTTAATAAAATACAGTAAATGAAAACAAATAATGAAATAGACAGGAAACGATCTTTAAAAACTTGATAATGACAAAAGTGACATTTAGATAGAAACAGTAGTTTAATCCAAAATTAACTGATATAGTGCACACAAAAACTAACCTTGTAAGAAGGTTAACAGTCAACTATTGTACATAACAAATGAATCATTTTAGCAAATACTTTTCTAATGTAATATAGTTAACATTGCATCCTTTAAAAAACATGTTGAGTTGTGTTACGTTTACAGTAAGTACACCAGTACTGTACATGTTTGAGAAAAATGTTTACATTTAATGTCTTCTCACTTCTCACTTGAAATAAGCTGGCATCCTTTGCGTGTGAATGCTGGAATGATTAAATTGACACCATAGCTCTTGCAGCAGGTCCCTCACTGTGAAACCACGATCACCCATCACCTCATCTCCAGCACGCAGATAGTCCAGAAACCCAGAGTTCTGTGTTATATACCTGTCACTGCATTTACCACCATAAGCATCTGAAATAAACATGATTATTCCAGAGGGAGAAACAGCCAATAAATATTTCACAGTGTTATTTGCATGTATGATTCACTTCTGGAGTCCAAGTTTTTAGCTTTCTGCAAAACATGTTGCTTTAATTGTTTCACGGGGCAACCATAGAATAAGGTTGTTGGTTTGTTCTGACATTATGTCAATCCACATTCCAACAGTCATGCTGCATGTGACTGGTGGTGTTGAGCAGCTCCACACTCTCATCAAGCCCATCTGAAAGTAAAAGTACATTATACAAACATTAGGGTTCATTTATGAACACACACACACACCTATATTATATATATATATATAAACACACACCTATATTATATATATATAGATATATAGAGATATGTATAAATAAACGCACACACAGCATACATATATAGGTGCGTGTGTTTATTTGCCAGTTATGAACGAAAATATTAGTATAATTTAATTACTGACTACATAAAATCATAACACTAAAAGCTGTCTCTTAAATCATACCTGGTGTTCTCGATCCTCTGGAGGATACGGTGACTTTTTTCAGGTGGTTTCTCGTAGCCCAGCCACAAAGAAGGATGCGGGTTTTTCTTATCGGAGCATGTTCAACACACACTAGTTGCAGCCACAAATTCAGCTTCGTCTGATTATTCTTACAGCCACGAACAGCGCAACAGGTACCCGAGCTCCTCAAGACATCTTCGTGACAATATTAGCTCAAAATAACAGAAAACAGAACTTTAACAGAACTTCTACGATGCGCGCAGATTAGCAAGCAAACAACGAGGAGCCAATGCAGAAATTCTACTTCCGGGGTCAAACGGAAGTAAGTCCCATAATCGCAAATACAGTGCCACCTTCAGGAATATTGTGGATTGGAGGGAACAAATGCAAACAATTTCATAAATTATGATGGGTATGGTAGGAGCTTAGATGCCCTTCTTATTTGGTCTACTTTAAGCTTTAAAAATGGCAAGTGCAGTTTTATTAGAAATCACTAACATGATTCTTTCAAACTGGTTTTATCCTCCAGCGGATATATATTTATGATTATTTTGAAGATATTGCTTTCCACTTCCTGTATAGGTGGACTTTGTTCGGAGTGTGACAGCAGGGGACCACCTTCGAGAGGAGGAGCACATGGCCTTGGAGACCATGCTGGCCAATGTGCCCCAGTGTCGAACCGTGAAGAGCAACAGTCTGGAGCTCACTCCCTCCAACACCCCCCAGCTTTCTCCAGCTACCACTCCTGCCAACAAGAAGAACAGACTGCCCATAGGTACCCTCCTCCACTGCCTCTAGGTTCTGTTTCTGATTATCACTCTGGTTTTTAGATTGGTGCACTTGATATGATGCAACCTCTTGTAAATTATTTCTAATATAAAAAGCTGAAAGATTTCTCCATAGTATAAAACTTTAAAATACAAACTAGAATATACAAGTGCTATCTTAAGCTTAATAAAAAGCACAATAAACAAGCTGGTGGTTATGGAAATCTAATGAGCTACTTCTCAGCTTGTTAGGAGCATAATTAGCATGGCCTGGATTAAGGTTCAATTACAGAAATGACAACCAATTCAATTACCAAATATAAATGAACTCTTTTTAATTGGAATGGATAGAAAAGATGCATAGATTACTACCTTCATTAGCATTTTTAGGACAACTAATGCTGTAACAGCACTCTTTGATCAGAAGTAAACTTTTCTGCTTGCGTTAAAAATTGTATTTATATTTCAAGTATTATACGAGACTTTAAATACTCTAAAATCTGAGAGATACTGTTTATTCTTTCTCTAACTCCCTACCTTCCTCTTCTTTCCTTTTTTGGTGCTGCCAATGAATGACCAGGACAACATTTAGCTGCTATAACATCCTGGGACCCCACAGCCACCTCTTTGTCTGCTCACATTCCTTTAGTAACCCCTTTTGGTGGGTAGCCGCTCAGTTACGTTAGAGCTGGAGAGAACGTAACTCGTGTATCTGTTGTCTTGCCCCTCTACTTGTTTGATTACACTCGTTAAACATTAGTCTGCTCTCCAAACTGCACAGGAACCATGCTTTCTTTTGTATAGCATCACTCTTGGCCTGCTTTGACTTTCACAGAGCTTTTGCTGATTGGAAAAAAAACATCTTTGCTTTCAAACATTTTGTTTTTCCTCTTGCTTTTCCTCCTCATTCAGCAGAAATTGGCTGTTCATTACCAGGTAGAGTGGGTGAACGTCTGCTTAAACTTTACCTCTTATCATTATGGTTGGGTCATTTTACCATTTCAATCAGTTTTGACATCCAGCTGTGCCATTTAAAAAAAATTCTTAATTCTCATTGTACTAGAAAAACGCATTTTCAGTAAACACTTTCAAGCAAATTATGTGCAGTATTTAAAATATATTTTTCAAGTTTTTCTTTAAAGAAAGCTTTATTTAAACCTCTGTTTTGCACAAAGCTTCAACTTTATTCTGTTTTCTTTACTCTTTATATTTGTTGGTGCTAAAGAGTTTAATACACAACCCTGCTGCCATGTACTTTAAATCACTTACAGTGTCAATTGAAAAGATTATAGTCATTTCAGACTGGCTCCTTAGGACACAGTTCACATTACAGTAAGTAATTGGTAAAAAGCAACAATCGGCAACAATGGAATAGTTAACAAACAAAATCTTCTTTTGTCCGTCTTCTTAATCAAATTGATGGCATAACTTAATGTGCCCAGTGTTTATGAAAACACTCTTTGTGAGAAGAAAACACAATCCAGGGTATTATACACTCTGTGTGATTCAATAACCTCAGGTAGCTTTTATAGCCGCTGCACTTCCTTTGATTGTAATTCAGTAATAGTCTATCCTTTGTCATTTATAGCCACACAAAATAATTGTGCTGCTCAAGTATACTGTTTTGTTGGCTAAATCTTTTATTTTCTAACCTCAACATCAACCTTTTTATTTTTAAAATTTGCCACATTTTATGTTATTTTGCAAAAACTATAGTAATATAAAGCAGTGATGCCTAAAAAGAATGTTCATTTATTGTGTTAGCTTTTCTTGTTTTTTGGACATTGGATAGGCAAAACTGTCCATTTAGTCTTTGTGTATTTATTAGAGCAGCCTAACTAATAAAATGCTCATTACAGTAAAAACAAGATCATAATTTTCAGTCTTGAAAACTGTACTGCTTAATTTTTTTGTATGTTTTTATAACTAACATAACTCTACCCCTTACATCTGGAAATTAGACAAACCTATTTAAAGTCATGTTGTCAAAGATGAAAAATATGTTTTTTTTAATAATAATATTATATAATGATAAAGCCACATCAACTTTAAAGCTCAGTTGACAGTAAGTACCCACAATAAACAGTTTAGAAAGTAACTCCCATAGTTTTATTTTATTGTGCTTAAATAAGAAATACCAGCAAAGCTTTGGTCTAACACACAGAAATACACCTTTACTTTTGTGTGTACTATTTAGATTAGTTGTTTTTTAAAGCTGTTGTTTTCTTGTTATTTTAAAGTAAATTTTTAGCGGAGCACGGTTTGTGAGTGAAAAATCACACTTGTTTCTGTCACATTCCCCACAACCCACCAACCAGCAGCTGCTCGGAGCCGCAGTCGTACCAACATAGCCCAGGAGGGGGAGGCAGAGGCCAACTCCCAGGAGTCACTACAGGAGCTGATGCCAGAGGAGGTGCTCGTAATTTCACTAGGAACCGGCCCTCAGACTGTCCCTGGGATGATGTCAGAGAATGAGGTAATGTGACTTGAATTAATGTCCTCATTTGCCAGGAAGATGATGGGATAAATTCAGTGCAGTGTTATGTCCTTCCACTGGAAAAGAGAAAGCCACTTTAGATTCAGTTATGGGTTTAATTGATCTTTGTATGCACCTGAGAATATCATGCCTTTCAAAAAAAACAAAATAAGATAAAAAATAATAATAAAGTAACTTGAATTTTATAAAAATCTCACCCACTGATCCAGATTGAGTTATTTAATGTTGCCTGTTATGTAGCAGGAATGACTCATGTCAGAGCAAGGTTCACATGGATATACATGTAATCAGGCCTTTTCTCTCTTTGCTGCTTTGTAGGTTTTGAACCTGCATCTGGGTGATGGGGCCTCGGGGGACGGCCCTGCTGATGATACTAAGCTGCACGGTAAACCAGACAAAACCTTGCGCTTCTCGCTGTGCAGTGACAACTTGGAAGGAATCTCTGAGGGTCAGTCTGTCTTCTGGTGACTGATTAAAACTTTGCAAAACAGTTTGTTGTAATTGTTTATTTTTCAGAGTAGAATAACAAAGGTATTTTATTATTTCTACTTATGTTTTATGCAAAGTGGAGAAAATAAATAAAAAGTGATACTAAAGTAATTTTCTGACTAATTTTGCTTGTTTGTTTGTTTGTTTACCCACCTAAGGACCGTCCAATCGTTCTAACTCTGTGTCCTCTCTCGACCTGGATCGGGAATCTGTTTCTGAGCTTGGAGCAGAACCATCTGAAAACAACGGGGCAGAAGCTCTGCAGCTTCTGGAGCACGAACATGGTATCACTTGCATCTTTGCATGTTGCTAAATTATTCAGTTGGAATCATGCATGTAAAAAAAAAATGTCTAAAAAAAACAATAAAAGACCAGAAGATTAGAGATGAAAATGAGCAGGGCTAAGTCCTACTTTGTTTATAATCGTACGTCTCCTTCAGCTACCACACAGGACAACCTGGATGACAAACTGCGCAAGTTTGAGATCAGGGATATGATGGGTCTGACAGATGACCGTGACATCTCTGAGACGGTCAGTGAAACCTGGAGCACCGATGTGCTTGGCAGTGACTTTGACCCAAATATGGATGAGGATCGACTGCAAGAAATAGCAGGTGCAACACTTTTTTTTTTGTTATATTTGTTTAACAGAAGCAAATTAATGAACATACTCAGCCCATTTATTTTCTCTACAGAGACCGTCTGTTTTTAGAGACGTTGTGAAATGTCATCACCTTGTGGTTTTTGAGTGAAATGGCATCAGAAGGCACCTTCTTTTTTCCAGCATTTGCAATGAAAATACAAATACAAATAAAAATATTGGATGCAGAGAATGGATTTGGAAAATAAACTGAGTCAGTTTGCACTTACTTTTGAGCACAATTATGATATAGTTCACAATTTGATGTATGTAATTGCAAAATCTATTTTAATACTGTATACAAGTCATAATTTGTCTTTAAAGAAAACATTGTATAATGTGTTTGCATTTTATATAGATAGATGGATGGATGGATGGATGGATGGATGGATGGATGCCAAAACTTTTGCAGAAATTGTGTTTTTATTTAACCAAAATTGTTTGATAAATTTTCCTTAACATCCGTTGTCCTTTCATGTATCAGGTGCTTCTGTAAATTGAACATTACAGATGCCAGGCCAATCTTAGCATCAGTCATAGCTGATCTGTTACATGGACGTCTTCAGTGTAATGTGGAGCATGAAGCTCATCACTGGGCAGATAAAACCAGTATAAACCTTAACAGGTTCACCTACTGTGAACCTAGCCACAGACTGAATATTTGAGTCTGTTTGTATTTCCCATAGTTTTTTGTTGGTGTGTTGTTCCCTGCGTATCCCTCTCTTTTTTTTGCTGACATTCACTCTGTCCCTGCAGTCTTATTGACCTTGGTTCCTTCTCATTTGCATCCACCATTTTTCATTCTTCGGAATATGGCGTTGGGGGACTTTTCCATCATTAAGTGAATTTACAGCGATTTCCTTATGTGTTTTCTCCAAGGGATTGGTTTATGAGATGCACATTAAATATCCATTAATACCTCATTATCCCTCTGATAAGATTACCATGATAATGAGGCAGAAATTCTAATTGTTTCACTTCTTGTTGTGCCACTCATTTAATCATCCACCTGAAAGACAAGTACTCTGTGCCCCTACCTTGAGGACTGTAAACATGGACGGTGGGATGGAGCTCTCCCACTGTCGATGAAAGTCCTGCCCCTGCCAAAAGCAGCTCACACTGTTGCCTGGGTGCTGGCATGTTTATGTTTTCATGGTGTGTGTATGCCATGATGTGGAAACAATATGTAGCAGGGAGTACAGCCACTGCAGGTTGGCTTTTTGGTCACGAGCCCTGGACACTGACTCCCACTCACACCTGCTTGCTCTGTTTCCTCTCCTTTGCATTTTTCCGCCTTGTTAAGTCACCACTTCCCAAATGGAGATGGAGGGACTAGACACTGATGTCTGTAGGAGGGTGGACAAAGCAGTAATTTGGTTGTGCATTATGCTACGGTTAATCAACAGCTCAAAGTCATGGCCCTGAAGAGCGGTGAGGGATGAGATGTTACCATTAACCTCTGACCTCTGGCACAGTGGTGGTTAGGCCTGTGGGTCCCAGTATGTAATGCATGTGACCTCCTAATGCGTCGGTGTGTAGAACTTGCTATATTTGATTCAGAACCCGCTCACACGGCTCAGCGGATTATGCTTTTGCTTACAGGTACCTCTGACCATTTTTGTTGTTCAGAAGTTGTACCTGAAGGGACAGTGTGGTGGAGCAAGTTGATTTTTAATATTTATTTTAGGGATGCACGATATTATTGGCATGGTATCGGTATCGGCCGATATTAGCGATAAAGCTAAATATCAGACATCGGTCATTCCATCAAAATAACTCATCGATATAAAGGGTGCTGTTTTTTTTTATATATACATTATATATTTATTAGGGATGCACCGATCCACATTTCTCACTTCCGATCCGATACTTAAAAACTGGGTATCGACCGATACCGATACTTTTCCGATCCGATACTGTTAGTGAATCTGTATAATGGAATTTTTTTATAATAATAATAATAATAATAATAATAATAATAATCAATTTATTTAAAAGCGCCTTTCAGGACACACAAGGACACTTAACAAACCAACACAGTGTAATACAGTACAGAGCAAACATTATCAGCGACAAATTGAAATATAAAATACATAAAGGATATAAAATGGATAAAAATACATTTAGTAAAGTTAGTGATAAGCTAGTCTAAAGAGATGGGTTTTCAGGGCAGTCTTGAACAGAGAAAGGGAGGTGGTGTTTCGAAGGTCTGGCGGTAGAGCGTTCCAGAGGTGAGGGGCAGAGCAGGTGAAGGCCCTGCTCCCCATGGTGGAGAGGCGGGCAGAGGGTACATGGAGATGTAGTGAAGAGGAGGATCTGAGAGAGCGTGATGGGATGGAGATTTGTAGGAGGTCAGATAGATAAGGAGGGGCAAGGTTGTGGATAGATTTGAACGTGAGGAGTAGAATTTTGAAGATGATGCGTGATTTAACCGGGAGCCAGTGGAGCTGCTGCAGGACAGGAGTGATGTGGTTATAGTAGGAGGTTTGAGTGATGACACGGGCAGCTGAGTTCTGGACCATCTGTAACTTGTGGAGAGATTTGTTGGGGAGGCCGTAGAGAAGGGAGTTGCAGTAATCGATACGGGAAGTCACAAGACTGTGCACCAGGATGGCTGTGGAGCGGGGTGTGAGAGAAGGACGGAGACGGTTAATATTACGGAGGTGGAAATAGGCAGACCGAGTAATATTGTTGATGTGTGAAGTGAAGGAGAGAGTGGTGTCGAGGATGACACCGAGGCTCTTGACCTGAGGGGAGGGGGATAGCAGAGAGTTGTTAAGGCCGGGGGACGAGAAGATGTTCTGATTTTGAAATAGTTTTTGGTACCGACGAGAATGACTTCTGTTTTGTTGCTGTTGAGTTGAAGGAAATTGTTAGAAAACCAGTGATTTAGCTCGTTTTACTGAGACTATTCATTTTAACATTGTGTGAGATACACTCCAATGAAGACACTCTTGAGCCTTACAACAGGAAACTCACAAACTTTAACAGCACACAAGAGGCAGGTCTATACCACACACATGTCCTCCTCACTCATGGTTCAGCTGGAAAAACTAAAAAACCGCTAAGCATGATGGGAAAGACAACAAAATCTACTCCCCTTAACCACTAAGAGAGCAGGTACATTATAAAGTATGCAGATGATTCTGTTATTGTCAGTCTGCTTAAAGGAAATGAAAGTAGCCATGGGCAGGTGACTGATGATTTTGTTCAATGGTGCGAGGACTCTTTCCTCAAACTAAACACAGATAAGACAAAAGACATGATCATTGATTTTAGGAAGAAACCTCACCAGCACGGAGTAACTTTAATTAAAGGTCAAGCAATTGAGACAGTGCAGTCTTACAAATATCTCGGGACAATCATAGACGATAAATTAAACTTTGAAACCAATTTTGACAAGGTGTGCAAAAAGGCCCACCAGCGCCTTTATTGTCTAAGGAAACTCAACCATTTTAATATTGACCGAACCATAATGACCATGTTTTACCGTGCTTTTATTGAATCAGTTTTATCCTTTTCCTTGGTGTCATGGTTTGGTCACACTACACTGAGAGGAAAGAATTCCCTTCAGCAGATTGTTAAGCTGTCATCTAAACTGACCGGAGGAACCCAAACCTCAGTTACATCCATGTACGTTAGTCAGGTACAGAGGATAGCTTCTTCTGTTTTAAAAGATGTCCTTCATCCCCTGTACGGAGAGTTTCAGCTTCTTCCCTCTGGTCGGAGGTTTTTAGTCCCTAAATGTAGGACAACACGTTTTAAAAATAGCTTTGTTCCCACTGCTGTTACTGAAATGAACAAACTGAAATAATGTTGAAGCTTTTAGTGGTTAAATGTTTTTATTTTTCATTTTACATATGATTTGGGGAGCCTTAACACCGTTATGTGCAACATTATCTGTTTATGTTTTCTTTGAAGTGTTTTTACTAAATGTTTTTACTGTTTTTATTTGTGTGTGCGCATGGATGGATGTATGCTTTGTACCACTGCAAACCACATTTACCCTTGGGTATAAATAAAGTAACCTGAACCTGAACCTGAAGGTCTCTTGTAAATGAGTCTCCGAGGCTCAGTGGGATTAACCTGTATAAATAAAGGTTGAATGAAAAGTAGGTCTAGGGGAAAAATAATATTGGTATCGGTTATCGGCCAAATAACTTTTAACATATCTGCATATCGGATATCGGCCAAAAATCCAATATCGTGCATCCCTAATTTATTGATTTATTTATTATCAAATTGTGTATGTTGCCTATGTGTTGCCTGTTGTTTGTTTGTTTGTTTGTACAGCACTTTGGTTGGCCTTGTCACTGTTTTAAGTGCTCTATAAATAAAATGGTATAGTATGGTATTGGGTATTGTGAGTGACTGAACAGTTGTGTATTGCAGTCATTCAGTAAAAATACCCAGTATTTACTTAATTTAAGTTTTTTATTTAGAAAATTAGTTGCTCTCCTCTTTATTTTATTTTATCAACTGATCTAAAAGGGTTAAAAATGTTTCAAATTTGTAACAAGACAGTCTACAGAACTATAAATCTGCTAGTAGAAAAAAAAAATCAAAAACAACAATCTTACTTGTTGCTTTAATGTGTAATGTTTTGTCAGAGCCATGAACTGGTTGTGACTGTAGTTGCCTTATCGCTGGTTGAGGATGTCAACTCTGCCTCTTTCTGTCTTCTGATCTCAGGGGCAGCTGCAGAAAGCATGCTCGGCAGCCTGCTCTGTCTTCCTGGCTCCGGTTCAGTTCTGCTGGACCCCTACGGATCCACCATCTCAGAGACCACGAGCGAAGCCTGGAGTGTGGAAGTTCTTCCCAGTGACTCAGGTGGGCCAGCAGGTTTATTCTGCTGCAGCACACATGCTTTGCTTTGCTTATTGTATCATTTATTGTGCTTCAGCAGCATGACAGCCTCAGACGTGTGTTTAAACGCATGTTTGTTTCTTCACTATAGTGGGGGGATGGGACACCAGGTGTGATGGTGCTGCATTCCACACCAGAAACACGTGCATGCATCTGTCATCATATTTGTGTGCACTTGCCTGTCTTTCAGGGCAAATCTGCCCGTGCCAGTAAAAAGCAGCTACGGGTTTCCTCGGAGGGACCACCAGGTGTGTTTGCACCTGTGACAGAGCAGCGGGAGGGAAGCACAAGGACAGCAGCTGTCCTCGGTTTACTTTCATCTTATATAGTGTCAGTTCTTTACCTGAGAAGGCTTAACATTGTGCTGCTTTGTGATTCATAGGCACAATCTTTTTTATAATTCCAGTAATTACCCAGAGCATCATGTTTCATCCGTTGTGGTGCATTTTCTGCAAAAGCTCTTCTTTAAAATTTACTAAATTCCCTTCAACTGTGTTTGATCAGTGAAAAAATAAAAATCAAACCTATCAATTTGAGTTTTTTTTTTTTGCTTGACTTCCTGTTTTGAAAAACAAGTTCTTTGTTCAAATCAATATAGAACTTCATAAACAGTGTTATGTGTTTCTTTGAGTTGGTCCTATGTTAATTAAAGCAGTGCTTTATTTCAATATGTGGAGTAAAAAGAAATGACATGCATGAATGTCTTGATTGCTTTTTGTTCCGTTTGCTCGCCTCGTTCTGCTCAATAACGGCACGATCCCAAGCTTTCTTTACGTGGAGTGCTTGTTTCATGGCCAGGCAGCAGAAAACTACACTCTGAAGAACACTTCAGCCACACATTATTACTAACGAGCATGCAAATGAGTGCTGCTGTATGAACGAAGCCTCTGGGTTCGGCCCAACAGCTCCATCGGGTAGCCAAAGAGTCTGATATTGTAGCTTTATCCTTTGGATTGGCAGTTATAAGGCATGATTATGAACACTTTGTTTACATTTTTTATATACCTGTATGCAGTATACTGTCTTTTTCTCCAATAATAAAAGAAGAGGTTGGATTGAAATAATCCTCTGCAGCAAAATAAAATACCATATTTTTCGGACTATAGGTTGCACCCGAGTATAGGTCGCATTGTCCAATTATTGCCAAAGAATTGGAAAAATCCATATATAGGTCGCACCTACGTCAAAATGTGGACCGTGTTTAGCTCTGCTGCAAATGTCTGCCACAGGAGCGCACAGCAAGGCTTTTAAGAAGATTAACACTTAAAAACAATTATTTGTTTGATAAAAATTATAGCAAATATGTGTCTGAGCTGAACTTTTCTTTAATAAATGAATAATTTTAGCAGGATAAACACCTAAAAATATATATACAGGTAGTCTCCGACTTACGAGCGAGTTCCGTTACAACGAGTTGCTCGTAAAGCGAAAATTCGTAACTTGGAACGGCCGCCACGTGTCTCGTAAGTCCGGAATTTCGCTCGTAAGTTGGAACGGTTTTGCTAGCGCGACTACAAACACTCGTTTTTCATCGAAAAACTGCTTACGAGTGCATAAAAATGATCGGAAACGTGTGTCCACATGTTTAGCTAACGAACTGTGGTGAAAAAACACAGAAAAATTCTGTATTTTTTGCGTTTTTTCCAAAAATTCGCCAGCTCGTAAGTCCGGAACCTCGTAGGTCAGAGCGCTCGTAAGTCGGGGACTACCTGTATTTGTTAGCTGACATTATTGTAAGAGTGTGTCTCAGTTTAATGTTTGTTAATAAATGATTACTAATCAGCTTATTTTATAAAAAGCCATATATAGGTCGCACCTGACTAGGTCGCAGGCCATGAAAAAATAATAAAAAGCCGTGACCTATAGTCAGGAAAATACGGTAAGCACGGTGGGCTGTGATTGGTTCTCTTAACACAACACTGTGTTGTTGCCTCACTTTGTAGTGATGTTGTCTTTTGTTTTTGTTCTGTAGAAGCCCAGGACCTGAAGCAGGAGGAGCGCCTTCAGGAGCTGGAGAGCTGTTCTGGGGTTGGCAGCACATCAGATGACACAGAGGTCAGAGAAGTCAGCTCCAGACCCAGCACACCCGGCCTCAGCATTGTCTCAGGTACGACTTGAAACACGTCCCCATTCATATCTTACCAGAACAACTTCTCCTGCTTTATTTCTTTTTCTTTGTGAAGTTATCTGCCCTGTTTGTGTTTGACTCTGTAGTCCTTTTTGTCTTTTGGAAAGTCATTATTTAAACTGTCTCGCTATATTCAGGTTAAAAAAGCAACCAGCCAACTTTGCTGCTCATTTTCCTTTTTTTTTGTGTAGAGTGCTCATTTTTCTGGGAGGGTTGTTAACCTGCATGGTGGCACCGGTGTAAATTTCTCTGAATGACACCGAGGTTAATGCTGGTTGTCTTGTCCGTGGGCTCAGGTGGACATGCAGTGTTGATGCGTGTGAAGCAGTTCCGTAGATTAAAAAGCCAGCGGTGACATTCCTGGCTCTGCTCACGGGGAGAAAGTCCCACAGGATCCGGCCGATGGATAGTCTGCTCCTGATGATCATTCTCATCTGTGTCTCTCTCAACCCATGGGAGCTTACGCCACCATTTTAAAGTTCCCACTGGGTTCCCACCTGAGAGAGACCATACAACATAGTCTAAAGAGAAAAATATCCTCTTTTGTTCCAAAACCACTGAACAGGCAGTTTTATTTTATTTTGTTGACTGCTGTCAAGTTGAAGCATCTCTCTCCAGAGGTGATATTGAGTCTCTTTTGTTCCTAATGTCTGCATAACCGTGTGTGTGTGTGCCACAGGTATCAGTGCAACGTCCGAAGACATCCCGAATAAGACCGAGGACCTGCGGTCAGAGTGCAGTTCAGATTTTGGTGGGAAGGACTCTGTGACCAGTCCAGACGGGGAGGAGTCGAGCCACGGTAGGACTGTTCCACTTCCCTCATCTGGTTAAACCCACGTTAGTTAAAGCCAAATGTTGCTTTGACAGCTGCCACACAACTAAATCACTACTTTGTTCACCAAATTCTTGTGTCAAAGTTTTTACTAAAGGAAAAATTAAATTATTCTCATTGAGAGCCACCTGGTTGTTCATTCTACCTAATCATGTACTTCATGTTTTAACGTGCTGCATGCATTTTTGTTTATTTTGGTTCAGTAAACATTATAAATAGCTTAATTCCTTTTTGTATTTCTGCAGGCACCCACAATCTGACATCTCCACCTTCACAGGCTGAATCCTTACTGGCCATGTTTGATCCTCTCTCCTCTGGTGAAGGTAATTTGCAGTCTCACTGTGTTTCACAACCAACGAGAGATAGAAATGAGAACCATTATGTCCCTGCCCTAATGTCATGGAGTCATCGAGCAGCTTGAGCCGTACAGAATTAACCAAATGATTTCCACCACGCTTTACTCTGACTTGAAGACATACACTGTTAGCGGTTCAAATGAGATATCTCTTCAGTCTCCTAATGTAGCAGCCCAGAAATATTTCAGTCTTTCATTCTGCTGCTGCGCGTTTTGTTTGTAGCAAATGCACATATTAGAGGAGTGGTAGTGGCCGTTTGTCTATGGCAAGGTGAAGGGATGACAGGTTGAGAGACCTCACCTCAGGCTCTTTGGCACTGTCCCCCATCCCACTGTGCACATGGCACAAGGCTGCCACTGGAAGCCGTTCAGGAGAGAGTCTACCCTTGGAACAGGTGGCCTACCTACACCTAGGGCTCATCTCCCTCCAACATCTCTTTAACTTTATCCTCTGTTCTCGAGGAGCTTTTTTCTGCTGATTGTTGCTTTTTAGAACGTGGCGGGACATTTTGGTATAAAACAACTGTCTTTAATTATTTAAAATCTATTTAAACTGTTCTCCTGCAGTGAGCTAGTAAACGTTTTCTCACCCCTACCCCCTGATTTTTTTTTTTGCTCTCATTACTTCAGGTTCCTCCACTGGGACAATAGTTAGACCCAAAGTGCACTATCCCAGGCCCAATCACCCTCCCCCTGATCCACCCATCCCTGAAGCCAGTGCCCTGGGGCCTGAGACGCGCCACTCACTTTTCACACCACACAGCTTGATCCAGAGTGAGCTGGAACACACAAAGCAGCGTCACTCCTTCCCTGACAGGCTGGTGCGCAGTCGCAGCTCGGAAATTGTGTGCCCCGGGCGCCGGCCCACAAGTGACCCTGGCCTTAACAGACGGGTGGCAGTAGAAGAGCGCGACCCTGCGGGGGCCTTCGTCTTAGGACCTTCCTCATCGCCCAGCAAAGATTCCCTGAAAGGAGAGGTAACGTGCTTTATAGGGTAGTGCTCTGATTGCATAGGCTTGTTATGTGAGCATCTCTTAGAAACACCTAAAAATAGTGACTTCAGAATCAGTGCTTCCAGCGGAAATACAATATGTCTCTTTTTTCCCTTGTTTGTTTTAAACTGGCCCAGATTATTGAAACACCACCCTTAAAAAAAGAGAAACATGACAACGTGCCTGGTCGAATAATACACCAGTTATAAATTTACTGTAATTTTCCCATCACTTCTCTTTTATAAACCCTAGCATTAATCTGTTGGTCTGTATCGTTTGAGTTTTTAGAGGTTAATATAACAACTGTTGCTGATTAAGACTGTTAAACAGTAACGGTTTATATCAGCTTTTGTTAAAAGTGCATTCAGTAAATATTTATTTGAAAGAATTTAGGCAAAATTGCCAATACTAATTAAAATCTGTTTAGAAATGTTGTTTGGGTAAGGGTTACGTTTTTTTAAGCAATATGTCCACATTGGTAAACAGTTTAGGTGCACTGTTTGCTAAAATACTCAAAAATAAATAAATAAGTCACTAGTTATAAATCGGTGTAAAATTTATGATAGAACTGTGGCCGTTATGTTATTGTAAATCAAATTAATATGTTTTTCCCACACCGACCAGTTAAAAAAAAAACTACAGTAGATGAACAGTCATGTCTTCAAGAAACGACTTAAGAAATGCTTCAACTTTAAGTTGATCATTACCGTAATTGTATGCTGCATTTTTCACAAAAATTTTTTTTCACTGTGTTGGTGATTAGTACGGTAAATTAAAAGTAAATTATTATGTACAGTACAGTTTTTTTATTTTTGTGAGTCAGATTGTGTCGTCTTTGGTAGTTTTCATAGAGAAAGAAATGGGAACTATTTGTGCCTTTATAACACGCTGCTGGTAACTAAGAACTGATCTACCGGTAATTTAAATTAGTTTTTGCCAAGTTGTTCGTGTGCGATAAATGCTGCAGGTTTTAAATTAAAGGTCTGCGTGGAGATAAAGATAAACTTTAGAAGTTTCTTTTTTTAAGAGTATTTGTAGTACTCACTGAATGAGGTTGATTTAACTCAAAAGAGTCAAAAAGTGTTTGTTGTGTTTATTTTGCACTTTAAATATTGCTAATGACTGCAGACACCAACAAATGAGCACTCATGCACATTTTGAATTTTCATTTTTTTCTCCACAATAATTTTCTAAATAAACTTACAGGTTTTGTAACTTTTGTCTCATAATATTCTTGTGACATCTCACAGGTGGAAGACAAGAAAGACAGTGATGATGAGAAGTGTGATCGCAACAGACCATGGTGGAAGAAACGTTTTGTGTCGGCCATTCCCAAAGGTAATAAATCCAAAAAAAGCTTGTTTGTTTGTCATCCTTTTTGTCTGAAACGGAAGAAAACTTCTGTTCATTTAAAAGTGATTCTTTTGGTAGCACCCTTTATTTTTTTACTGTAGTTGAAAAAACTTTTCCTAATCATAAGTGACATGAAAAGTAACTCTTTAAAGGGCAAAGCAGTGCTGATTTTAATGTGAGAAGGAGAATGATGAGCCACTGCTGAAAAAAACTCTGTTTGGAAAATGTTTTTTCTTTTTGTTCGAAGTTACTGCAGCGATGTGTCCAGTTCTTTTTCTCCCAGATCTCACAAGCTGCAGCGCTCTATAGACTTTTCAAAGCTGATCAGTCACTAAAGGAGCTTTAGTTGTGTAGATAATGTAGCTGTAGCCCTCCCAGCAGTGCTGTCAGCAAGCAGCTAATGGTCATTAGATAGACCTCTCTGTCATCAGCACTGATAGATGACACATATGTTGCTGCTGTTCTACTCTACAACTATCTCTCATACATCTGTCTGGAAAATAATGAGCCGGGCCCACACGAAAGGGCTGCTTATTATTCTTTGAGATAATGA
>JBBPBX010039731.1:4331-19947 GCA_038048925.1 Garcialebias charrua
ACACACACACACACACACACACACACACACACACACACAGACACACACAGAGCAGCTCACCCACTGGAACCTTCTGCAGCCTGGACAACAATCACGGCCCCCTCGGCTCTAATTTCATGTTCCACGGGACACCTGACCAAATGTTTCTGTGTTCACTAACTACTAATGCTATTTTACAAACATGGGGGACATGGACACACGCAAGTGCACACACACTGAGTGGCTCTGTAGAAAAGGTCAGTTCTCTCCCTCACAAAGCCGTGACGTCACTAGACATGCTCCGCAGAACAAACTATTTTTAGCCTCGATGGAACTTGTCTGCCTTGGGCACGCGCGCCCGTCCACGTCTTCAACAGTCGTGACGTAGAAGGTGCGAGCACACGGCGCAAAATCGTTATGTTGTTTAGTATGGCAACACCGTTTTTCATATAATAATCGCTTTCATGGCATGTTTTCATTCTTGGTCGAAGTGAGCATTCTGGATGTGTCAAATACAAAAAAATACATCTAAGCCATCAACAGTCCTACTAATTTTACTGAGTTAAAGACCGTGTAAAGTGAATTTCAACATTTTCTTAAATAAACATTATAAATGTGATAATTATAATCTTGTGAATGAGTAAAAAGTCTCAAAATAGTAGCTCAATTAATTTTGGAGTTATAGATGAAACTGTGTATGAAGACATGCTTGTTTCAGGATTTTTTAGGCGTGGTTTAAACGTGACCGCGTTTCGTCACGCGGTCCTCATTAGTATAGCACTACCCCCTGCTGCTCCAGCCATATAAATTGTTCTTCGCATGGGTGGAGCCGTTCACTCGCGAATCGCAGATAGCATCAGATAGCAATAGCATGGATATTTTGTTCATCGTTAGCTAGCTAATCAATTATGCCTCGTTCCTGCATCTTCCCTGGATGTCGCAATGGTCAGGGCACCCACATTGAGACGCAGGAGGGAGTCAGAACAAACCCAGGCTGCTGCTGGAGCGGCCACCTGCAGCTCCGCGCCGCGCGTGTGTTTGTGTGTGTGTGTGCGTTGAGCTCCTGCCACGCGCGCCGTGAAACGCAGTGACTCGCTGACACAGATGAGATAACTTAGTTATCAACGTGATTACTCTTTATTTTTATCACCAACACAGACCCCGCATGCGATGTGACCGGGTCGGACCGGGTGCAGCGAGTCCGCTGCTCATCTTCTAAAATAGCGCTTATTATTAAACACATAACAGCGGAGTTATGTGTCCTCAACTTTAAAAACAAAACCAGAGTTGTTAGTGCACTAAAAACAGCGTAACTCTTGGAAAAAGGAGCTACTGGCAGCCAGAACTTAGATAAAAACGGAGGAGGTGGATCTCTGCTGTCTGCCTCGCTCAGCTCAGCTCAGCAGAACTGCGCTGAAACCACTCCCATGCTGACACGCCCCCACAGTTTCAGACCAAGGGAAAATAATGTATTTTCATGATTTTTGACACTTAATTTTATAAGGAAAACAATGTTTTTAATCAGTCAGATTTATATGGGTGATTAATAACACATATTTATGCCATGTGACAAACTAAAAACACACATTTAATTTCACTTTACACGGTCTTTAATGTTTAAATTAGTTTTTTTTTTAAATCAACATTAAACTTTTGATTGTTTTATGGGATAAATTATGTCATGATTGTCCACCTTTGACACTGTCGATCATAATTTCTCCTTGATAAATTACAAAGATATGGTATTAGAGGTGTTGCGTTAAAATGGGTACGTAGTTATTTGAATGAAAGGAAACAATTTGTATTGATGGATGAGGTGGAATCAGAACTCAGCACCATCACATGTGGAGTTCCTCAAGGATCGATATTAGGACGTAAATTATTTCTATTATATATCAAAGTCAAAGTCAAAGTCAACTTTATTGTCAGAACTGCAATATGTACAGGACATACACAGGATTGAAATTGCGTTTCTCTCAGTCCCTCGGTGCAACAGTAACCATTTAAACACTAAAACACTGAAACATTTAATAAACATAAGCATAAAATAGTAAAAGTGTAACACTGTCCTGAGTTTTTGCATAGTAGTATAAAAGTATGAAAATTTACACCAACACTAAAACTAAAACACTAAACATTTAATGAACATAAGCATAAAATGAAATAATAAAAGTGTAATACTGTCCTGAGTTTTTGCATAGTAGTAAAAAAATATAAAAAGTATATCTATAAAATAAACTGAAGGTTCTAGCATTGACATTTGCAAAGAGTGGCAAAGCAGCATATGAGTTAATGTACACAGTATATGTATGAGGTAGTAGTTGATGTTGGTATAGAGGCAAAGTGGCATATGCAGTAAGGCACATTGGGCATCCTTAAATAAGGCTAGTCAGAGAATACTGTATATGTATCAGCAGTAGTGTAGATATAAAAGTAGTGTAAATGTAAACAGTAGTAATAAATGTAAACAGTAGTAATAAATGTAAACAGTATTAATAAATGTAAACAGTGAATGTAAACAGTAGTATGACTATAGGCAGTGATGTAATACAAACATTAGTGCAAATATGAGAAGTAGTGCAAACTGAATGAGCACATGACCGAGAGTTTAGTGAATAACCCGTTTGATGACACAGAGTCCAGTGTTAAAATCTTTGTGTTGTGTGGTAATGTGTGAGAAAGTTTTTTGTGTTAAGGCAGTTCAAATGGGAGGGGAGGCAGAGCAGGCAGAGTGTTTAGCATCCTGACTGCCTGATGAACAGAGCTGTCTCTCAGTCTGCTGGTTCGAGCCTGGAGACTCCTCAGTCTCCTCCCTGATGGCAGCAGTCTGAAGCAGCTGTGTAGTGGGTGTGTGGGATCACCTGCCATGCAGAGGGCTTTCCGAGTGAGGCGTTTGCTGTGTAAGTCCTGCAGTGAGGGGAAGGAGGTGCCGACGATCTTCTCAGCTGCTCTCACGATGCGCTGGAGGCTCTTGCGGCAGGATGCAGTACATGCACCAAACCACACAGTGATGCAGCTGGTCAGGACACTTTCTATGGCACCTCTGTAGAAGGTGCACATGATGGGGGTTGAAGCTCCAGCCCTTTTCAGCTTGCGGAGAAAGTAGAGATGCTGGTGAGCCTTCTTGGCCATTGATGCAGTGTTCCTGCTCCAGGACAAGTCCTTTGAGACATGCACTCCCAGGAACTTGGTGCTGTCTACTCTCTCCACTGTGGTGCTGTTGATGTATATTGTATATAAATTATTTGGCAAAGGTTTCTGGACTCATTGATTGTATTCTTTTTGCTGACGGCACTACATTTTTTGGTGTTGGTAATGATATCGAACAGACTTTGAAATTAATGATGACTGAACTTGTTTAAATTAAGAATTGGTTTAAAATTAATAAATTGACGTTAAATTTGGATAAAACAAGTTACAGTACATGATATTTAGTAACAAAAACAAATCAATTGATGTTCCATTTCTATTTGAAGACTCTGTGATTCATAGAGTTCACGAGGTGAGGTTCTTGGGTGTCATCATTGATGATAAATTGTCTTGGAAACAACATATAAGTTTTGTTAAAGCGAAAATATCCAAGTCTGTTGCTATATTTTACAGTCAGAGAGTTTTTGAATAATAAGGCATTAATTTTTTTGTACAACACAGTCACTGTTCCACATTTAATTTATTGTGTTAGCATTTGGGGAAAAGCGTGTAAATCAATTACAATGCCTTTTTTTATTTTACACAAAAGAGTTGTTAGACTTATTACAAGAAAGCAGTATAATCATCCATCAAATGTATTATTTTGTCAAACGAAACTGTTGAAGTTTTACGATTTAGTTGATTATAATATTTTGATGGTTATTTATAGAGCACAGAATGATACACTTCCTTCAAATATTCAGAGGTATTTTGTCAAAAGAACGAGTTGTTACAATTGAAAGGGGAAAGATATATTTGTAAAGCCACAAATTAGAACGAGTTTGAGTGGAAGATCAGCCATGGTTCAGGGAGTTGGGTTGTGGAAGGATTTGGAGAATGTTGTTAAAGAGGCTAAATCAATGGCAATATTTAAAACAATGATTAAGTTTAAATTATTAAAATCCTATTTCTAAATTAGTTTAAGTTAGACATTTTATGTTGTATTGGAGGTTAAAAGCTTTGCTCATTTTTATTTTGGAAATTAAAGAAATTGGTTGTATGAATTGTTTGATAGAAAGATAAGGGGCTGATAAAATAAGAATTTTTTTCTTCATCTGCTGCCTTTCATTTTATACTTGTGTTTTTTTCTTCTTTTATGTGTATGTTGTTATGCATTTTATTATTATAAAATGAATGAATAAATCAAATAAAAAATAAATACAGCCATGCATTTATTTCCTTTTGTCTTTGTTTTTACTCATTTTGGTGCAGTCAATGTATTTTCTTTTGGCTGCTCCCTGGGTTGTAACAGTGAGTGAACTCGCATGAAACATTTGGCAATTGTTTAATGTCAACTGCCCTTCCTGATGCATTTATTGAGTTCCCTTTCAGTCTGGTCTCTCGGTGCAACATACTTGCTATGGGAATTGCGCCCCCCGCGATTACCTGAAGGAATATACTCACGCCTTTACGGCTAGGGCGTCAACGCCGCGCCAGCGGCCCCGCCCTCTGGGTACTTAAGCGGCTGACGCCCATCCATCTTTCTCTTTTTTGCCCTTCACCTCGCTTAACACCTGAACTTCGTGGGACTTCTCTGTTGTCACATCGCTCAACTGAGGTGAGCTTGCTCCCTACACTGAGCGTACAGAGAAATGTTCCTGCGTATTCAAAAAGGCGTTCAATTCAAGATCAACTGGACTTTATTTGTAACAGAAGACGTTTCGCTTCTCATCCGAGAAGCTTTATCAATTCAATGAACCAGACTGTGTGTGCGTGTGGATTTATAACAGGAGTCACGCACCATCATATGTAAATTGCAAGCTGAGGTAACACATACATGTAAATTGACAGATCACACCTTAACAGTAGGGAGTTCCCTGTTAAGGTGTGATCTGTCAATTTACATGTATGTGTTACCTCAGCTTGCAATTTACATATGATGGTGCGTGACTCCTGTTATAAATCCACACGCACACACAGTCTGGTTCATTGAATTGATAAAGCTTCTCGGATGAGAAGCGAAACGTCTTCTGTTACAAATAAAGTCCAGTTGATCTTGAATTGAACGCCTTTTTGATTTATCATGTCCTGGACGACTGAGAATCTTCACCAGCATTTTCCTGCGTATTGCTGGGCTGGCGAAAGCTAGTCCAGGGTTTTTCTACTCACCTCGAAGTTTTCTTCTTTTTCCGCAGCTGCTTCGCTCGACGGCGCTAACTGCGTCACAACTTCCTGCTAATCATTAGCAGGCTAACCAGCGAAAGCAAGACAACGGAGAAGACGGCTTCGAACAAAAGAAAACTAGGAACAACTTTGACGCTTCTCGCCGGACATGGCTCCCGAGAAGGAAAAACGGAGGACAAGGAGGAAGAAAACCAGGACGACGAGTCCTCGCTCGCACCCAGGCCCCAGCGGCTGTGGCTACTCCCTCTCAGCGACGGACACCCACGAGGCCTGTCCTGTCTGCCTAGGGATTCTGCACGCGAGGAAAGCGTTGGAATTCCCTGACTCCTGCTCCCACTGCCGTCGAATGTCGACGGTAGTGAGGAAACGATGTGCTGACGCGTTGGCCAAATCCATGGCCAGGAACGTGGCGCTGAAGGTCGCACGTCGCACTAAAGTGCTCGCTCCTGAACCGGAGCTCGAAAACGTGGACCTGGAATGCAGCTGTCGAGTCGGAGAGGACAACATGTCAGACTTTGCAGTTGCCGTCGAGGACTCGACGTCCGAAGTATCCGACCAAGACGCCGAATATGGTCACAAGGGAGAAACTGTGGATTTTTCCCAGAACCTGGTGCAAATCCTTCCGGAACCGGACTTGTCGGTACTTACTCTGTTCGACCTGTGTCATAGGGCGGCGGATGCCCTGCAGGTCATGTGGCCAGACCTCACGCTTCGCCAACAGGCTATGAAGCTAGCGGGAAGCTACTTCTACGCGAAGCAGCTGACAACGTCGCAGAAAATTCCCATTTTTTCGGACTTCCTCATGGAGCTCAAACGCTCCTGGGTGCAACCCGGAGCTTTCATCATGCTGCCATTATCCCGACTCCTTGATGTTGCGGGAATGGAGACAGTGGGCCTCGTCAGCCCACCCCCGATAGAGGAAACTCTGGCAGCTCACTTGGCCCCCACAGCCACGGGGATGAAACCAGCGCTACCCAGCAGGGCCTGCCTCGCTTCGGAGAAACAACGCGAGAAATGCTACAAGGCTCAGGGCCTCGTTGCTCGCGCAATGAATGCATCGTCCATGGTGCAGGCGTACCTGGCAGAAAAACTGCAAGATATCCAGGTAACAAAAGACGAGCAGGCCACAACGGAGGCCATGGAGGAGGCTCGCCGTGCCTCTAACCTCGTGCTCCGCATGATGGGGACAATAGCCATTTCCCAAGGCAAAGCAATGGCAGAAACAGTTGTCGCCCAGTGCCAACTTTGGCTAACATTGTCGGATCTCCCGGAAAACCAGAGGTCCACTTTCCTCCAGCACCCGATCAAGTCGATGGGACACTTCGGGGGAGCCCTGGAACGCGTCCATGCCTGGCTGGAACAAAGACGCAAACAGGCGGAAGTCATCCGCGAGGGGTTGCCGAGGAAAAGCTTCGCACCCCCAAAGGGAGACACGCGTGGCCTCCCACGGTGACGGTGAAACTTTCCAGTACCGACCGAGGACATCTTCAGTGATCCCGTGTGGAAAGCAGACTCGGACCTGATGAAACAGGACAAACTGATAATTTTACAGGTTTGCCCGCCCACGTGGTATGGGAACCTAACTTTTGAGCCCAGTCTCCCCTTGTAAAAAACTACGAGGAGCTAGTGGCATGTGTGCGCGCACCAAACATGACTCGCCTATTGCATGTGTAAACAAAACAAACACTGTTTCAGACATGTACAAAAATAAAAGTACCAAAGCACAGACTGCCCTGGTTCTTGACTCGAGTCCCATTTTTATAAACAAACCATGTGGTCAAACTATGAACCGCAGCGAGATACACAAGCTCTGCCAGAGACGGTCAGATCTCACAATATCTTCTGTCGGGCGGACCAACCTGCTCGAAAGAGCACAAGAGGGGTCAAAGGTGACCCCTTCGGCTCTAAAACACCACGAGCAGCAATTCAACATGCCGTCCAGGCTCAGCGCGCATGCACAAGGCTGGAAGGCGTGTCTACTAAATGATTGGGTAATGATAACGATATGTCACGGGCTCAAGTTGCAGTTCTCAAAAAGATTGCCCCCCTTCACAGGGGTGCTGCAATCTAAGATCAACCCTACACGTGCACACGTGCTGACGGAGGAAGTTTCGACGGTGTTACAAAAGGGAGTGATTAGTTTGGTCTCAGGACGCAAACTACGCTCTGGCCACTACAGCAAGTACTTCCTGGTGCCCAAAAAGGATCATTCCCTAAGACTGATTCTGGATCACAGGACTCTCAACAAGAGGATTAAAACATTTAAGTTCAAGATGCTTACACTGCGGCAAGTTCTCCAGTCTGTGAGACCTGGAGACTATGCGTGTACAGTGGATTTAAAAGATGCCTAATTTCATATAGGCGTGTGGAGGAAACACAGAAAGTTCCTCCGCTTTGCCTTCGAGGGAAACGCTTATGAATTCAAAGCTTTACCCTTCGGTTTAAAGACTGCTCCGCGTACATTTACTAAATGTCTGGATGCAGCCCTGACCCCTCTTAGGAATCAAGGACTCAGGGTCATGAATTACTTGGATGACCTGCTGATTCTGGCTGAAAGCAGAAAGCAGGCCCAGTCACACTCCTATAAGGTGATTTCTCACCTGGAGTCTCTCGGTTTTGTCATAAACCTACAAAAAAGCGATTTGACTCCATCACGGGTTACCATATTTCTGGGAGTACAGATCAACACTGTCCGGTACAGAGCATGGCTCTCGAAGGAACGAGTTTCCTCCATTTCCGTTGCCTGGAAAGATTTAAACTGGACCAACGAGTCCCTTTGAAAACCTGCCAATGTCTTTTAGGCCTCTTGGCTGCAGCCATTCCCTGTGTGCCACACGCATTATTGAAAATGCGGCCCATACAAGTATGGCTAAACCAACGAATACAGCCCGACCTGCCTAACCAAGCAGGAAAGGTTAGGATAGATTCAGAGTGTCTGAAGGCCCTAGAACCCTGGAGAGATCTGTCCGTTTTCACGGAAGGGGTCTCACTAGGAAGGGTGTCATCTCGTGTGGTCATCACGACGGACGCCTCAAAAACAGGATGGGGGGCGATCTGTAGAAATCAGAATGCTTGCGGCCTTTGGAATGAATAGGAAGTGAGATTACATATCAACTTCCTTGAGTTGCTGGCCGTATTCCTGTCATTAAAATACTTCTTCAACAAAGGTCTGATTGCTGGACAACACATCCTGGTGAAATCAGATAACAGGATCACAGTGTCCTTTCATCAACAGAGAGGGAGGGACAAGGACCCAGGCCCTCCTAGGACTGGCGCAGAAGATGCTCACATGTGTGCTCCAAGAATCTTGTCACTTAGGGCGACTCATGTCCCTGGTGAACTAAATTATGGGGCAGACGCCCTCTCTAGAGGACCTCTTTTGGCGTCAGAATGGAGCCTGAATCCACGGATTGTAGAACAGGTCTGGTCACAATTTGGGAGAGCCTCTGTGGACATGTTCGCTTGCAGGGCTAGCTCACACTGTGACCTCTACTTCTCCTTGAGGGAAGCAGACGCTCCATTAGGTATGGATGCTCTGGCACATGATTGGCCAGCAGGGGTGCTCTACTATGCCTTTCCACCTGTCCCTCTGATCTGGGCAACATTGGAACAGGTACGCCAGGGAGCCCTCTCCCTGATTCTCATAGCCCCCAGATGGCCACAGAAAACGTGGTTCCCAGAGTTTATCTCAAAGTTATCAGGGATACCATGGCAATTGCCTTCTCATAAGGACCTGCTGACTCAGGTACGTGGACAGCTTCTACACCCACGTCCAGAGTTATGGCAACTTTCAGCCTGGCCTCTGAAGGGAACTGGCTGAGAGCCTAAGGCTTTGGTTGCTTTGTCCCAAAACAAACAGCAACAACATTCACAAGGGTACCCCTTGGTGTTTATGTTTTGCCTAGGAGATGTCTATTGGAAGGGTTTCCCCTCTCCCTAACTGATCTCCAACATCAGGATGGGCTCCACTTGTTAGTCGTGCCCTATATATAAAAGAAAGAAAGGTTTTCTAGTAAGGACCTGGGAGGTTACCCTGTGCTTGGCCTGGGTTTTCTACCTCCACATTTGTCACCCAATCTCTTGTGACGTGGTAGGTCAATTTTTCCTCCTGTTTCTCAGGATGCTCCAGTGGGAAAAGGAGATGATGAGTATTCACACTGATGGAGCATGCTTAGGCTGGCTCTAGTTGGTGTTGTATATATATATATATATATGCCCAATGGGAACATCACGTTGATGTTCTTTACATTCAGCATTTTTTCCTCTTAGCATGTGCTTTCTACATTCCCTGCAGAAAGCAGCTGGGAGCTGCCTGTCCTTTAGGACGGATGTTCTCACATGCACTTTAATGAGCATTTCAAGGATGTGAATGGATTATGTTCCCATAGCAAGTATGTTGCACCGAGAGACCAGACTGAAAGGGAACTGAAAGTTATGCACCATAACGCATGTTCCCTGAAGGAAGGGAACAAGGTGTAACATATCTGGCCCTTTTCAATGCTGAAAGCTCGGTGAAGTGCAATTTTGGAGAAAGATGGATGGGCATCAGCCGCTTAAGTACCAAGAGGGCGGGGCCTCTGGCACGGCGTTGACGTCCTAGCCGTAAAGGCGTGAGTATATTCCTTCAAGTAATTGCGCGGGGGCGCCATTCCCATAGCAAGTATGTTGCACCTCGTTCCCTTCCTTCAGGGAACATGAGTTATAGTGCATAACTTTCAGTTTTTTTATCTGTTGTCATCATTGTATGTTTCTATACAATGACCAGTTCTCTGCATTTAACCCGTCATGGCTGAGCTGCACCCAGGTGGAGCAGCGGGCGGGCAGCTATATAAGCACCCGGGGAGCAATTAGGGATTAGGTGTCTTGTTCAAAGACACCGCATGTCAGCATGGCAAGGAGTTGAACCTGCGACTTTCTGGTCCCAAGTCGGCTGTCCTACCTCTGCACAACAACCGCCCTTGATAAAACATGGTCTCTATTTATTAACCTTTATTTAACCGGGCAAATGCCACTGAGGTCACAGATCTCTTTTGACAGGGAAGCCTGGGCCTGAAAGCAGCCTAACGTGCATATTTTTGAACTGTAGAAAACCAGATTCCCTGTGGAAAATCCACACAAACATGAAGAGAGCATACAAACTCCACACAGACAGATGCCAGGTCCAACTGGAGACTGAACTCAGTACCTTCATGCAGCAGTACTAACCACTGAGCTGTAGTGCTGCCCATGCCCCTGTCCATGCTGAAAGTTAAACTGGGTTTCTTTTCAGAAATAGATCCTGTCTAACTCTGAATGCTAGGAAATTACTTGTAAATTTGACTTTCCTTCCCTCTATTGACTATGGTGACATTATTTACATGAACGCTCCAACAAGCACCCTGCAGATGTTGGACGATGTCTATCACAGTGCACTAAGACTCATAACTGGCTGTAACTACCATACCCACCATTGTACCCTGTATTCTGTAACTACTAAATTCATGGCAAAAACCAGTGCAGACATGTTCCTGTCTTTAGTATTTTATGTTGCCTTTTAATGTAACTGTTTTTGTTTTTACTTTGATTCTTCAATTTATTTTTCAATTTATATGCGTTCTTTTATGATTGTCCACTGTTGTCATCATTATTTGTTAAAAGCAAGTCTCTCTTCTAAATGAGTCCTTGAGACTCAATGAGACTAACCTGTATAAATAAAGCGTGAATGAATGAAATTTCACACGTTAACTGGACATCATTAACTTCACACAGACTCTCTCACTGGTATCTTTAAATCACTTCTTGGTCTGCTGCCTTATCTCCTCCCAGATGTCATTGCATGAGTGCAGTTCCCTTTCAGTCGGTCTCTCGGTGCAACATACTTGCTATGGGAATTGCGCCCCCGCGTGATTACCTGAAGGAATATACTCACGCCTTTACGGCTAGGGGCGTCACCGCCGCGCCAGAGGCCCCGTCCTCTGGGTACTTAAGCGGCTTGCGCCCCTCCATCTTTCTCTTTTATGCCCTTGACCTCGCTTAAACACCTGAACTTCGTGGGACTTCTCTGTTGTCGCATCGCTCGACTGAGGTGAGCTTGCTCCCTACACTGAGCGTACAAAGAAATTTTCCTGCGTATTACTGGGCTGGCAAAAGCTAGTCCAGCGTTTTTCTACTCACCTTCGAAGTTTTCTTCTTTTCCGCAGCTTTTTCGCTCGACGGCGCTAACTGCGTCACAATCTCCTGCTATCATTAGCAGGCTATCCAGCGTAAGCAAGACGACGGAGAAGACAGCTTCAAACAAAAGAAAACTAGGAACAACTTTGACGCTTCTCGCTGGACATGGCTCCCGAGAAGGGAAAACGGAGGACAAGGAGGAGGAAAACCAAGACGACAAGTCCTCGCTCGCGCCCATGCCCCAGCGGCTGCGGCTACTCCCTCTCGGCGACGGACACCCACGAGGCCTGAACTGTCTGCCTAGGGATTCTGCACGCGAGGAAAGCACTTCCCCGACTCCTTCTCTCACTGCCGTCGAATGTCGGCAGTAGTGAGGAAACGACGTGCTAATGCGTTGGCCAAATCCATGGCTAGAAACACAGCGCTGAAGGTCGCACGTCGCACTAAAGTGCTCGCTCCTGAACCGAAGCCCGACAACGTGGACCTGGAATGCAGAGGCCAAGTCGGAGAGGACATGTCGGACTCCTCAGTTGCTGCCGAGGACTCGACGCCTGAAGTGTCCGACCAAGACGCTGAATATGGTCACAAATGAGAAACTGCTGATTCATCCCAGAACCTGGCGCAAATCTTACCAGAACCAGACCTGTCGGTACCTACCCTGTTCGACCTGTGCCATAGGGCGGCAGATGCCCTGCAGGTCACGTGGCCAGACCCCACACCTCGCCAACAGGCTACGAGGCTAGCGGGAAGCTACTTCAATGTCGCGAAACAGCCGACGTCGCAGAAAATGCCCATTTTTCCGGACTTCCTCATGGAGCTCAAACGCTCCTGGGCGGAACCCGGAGCTTCCATCATGCTGCCATTATCCTGACTCCTTGACATTGCGGGAATGGAGACAGCAGACCTCGCTAACGCACCCCCGATAGAGGAGACTCTGGCGGCTAACCTGGCCCCCACATCCACAGGGACAAAACCCACGCTACCTAGCAGGGCCTGCCTCGCTTCGGAGAAACAATGCGAGAAGTGCTACAAGGCTCAGGGCCTTGCAGCTCGCGCAATGAATGCATCAACCATGGTACAGGCATACCTGGCGGAAAAACTCCAACATATCCAGGTAACAAAAGACGAGCAGGCCACAACGGAAGCCATGTAGGAGGCCTGCCGTGCCTTGGACCTTGTGCTCCGCATGATAGGGACAATAGCCTTTTCCTAAGGCAAGGCAATGGCGGAAATAGTTGTCGCCCAGCGCCATCTTTGGCTAACTTTGTCGGACCTCCCAGAAAACCAGAGGTCCACTTTTCTCCAGCACCCTATCGAGTCGACGGGACTCTTCGGGGGAGCCCTGGAACGCATCCAGGCCAGGCTGGAACAAAGACGCAAACAGCCAGAAACACTCCGCAAGGGGTTGCCGAGGAAAAGCTTTGCATCCCTAAAGGAAGACACGCGTGGCCTACCACGGAAGAGACCCGCCGGTGGTGGTGAAACCTTCCAGTACCGGCCAAGAACCTCTTCAGTGACCCAATGTGGAAAACAGACTCGAACCTGATGAAGCTGGACAAACTGATAATTTTACAGGTTTGCCCGCCCACGTGGTACGGGAACCTAACCTCTGGAGCCCAGTCTCCACTTGTAAAAAACGATGAGGAGCGAGTGGCAGGTGTGCGCGCACCAAACATGACTTGAATATTGCATGTGTAAACAAAACAAACACTGTTTCAGACATGTACAAAAATAAAAGTACCAAAGCAAAGACTGCCCTGGTTCTTGACTCGAGTCCCATTTTTATAAACAAACCATGTGGTCAAACTATGAACCACAACAAGATACACGAGCTCTGCCAAAGACGGTCAGATCTCGCAATATTTTCTGTCGGGCCGACCAACCTGCTCAAAAGAGTGCAAGAGGGGTCAAAGGTCACCCCTCTGGCGCTAAAACACGACGAGCAGCAATTCAACATGCCCTCCAGGCTCAGCGCGCATGCGCAGGCCTGGAAGGCGTGTCTACCAAATGATTGGGTCATGACAACGATACGTCACGGGCTCAAGTTGCAGTTCTCAAAGAGACCGCCCCGCTTCACAGGGGTGCTGCAATCTAAAATTAACCCTAAACGTGCACACGTGCTGAGGGAGGAAGTCTCAACAATGCTGCAAAAGGGAGTGATTAGCTTGGTCTCAGGACGCAAGCTACGCTTTGGCCACTACAGTAAATACTTCCTGGTGCCCAAAAAGGATCATTCCCTGAGATCGATTCTGGATCTCAGGAATCTCAACAAGAGGATTAAAACATTTAAGTTCAAGATACATACATTGCGGCAACTCCTCCAGTCTGTGAGACCTGGAGACTACATGTGTACAGTGGATTTAAAAGATGCCTATTTTCATATAGACGTATGGAGAAAACACAGGAAGTTCCTCCGCTTTGCCTTCGAGGGAAACGCTTATGAATTCAAAGCTTTACCCTTTGGTTTAAAGACTGCTCCGCGTACATTTAATAAATGTCTGGATGCAGCCCTGACCCTCTTAGGAATCAAAGACTCAGGGTCATGAACTACCTAGATGACCTGCTGATTCTGGCTGAAAGCAGAAAGCAGGTCCAGTCACACTCCTATAGGGTGATTTCTCACCTGGAGTCTCTTGGTTTTGTGATAAACATACAAAAATGCGATTTGACTTCATCACGGGTTACTGTATTTTTGGGAGTACAGATCAACACCGTCTAGTACAGAGCATGGCTCTCGAAGGAACAAGTTTCCTCCATTCGCCGTTGCCTGGAAAGATTTAAACTGGACCAACGGGTCCCTGTGAAAACCTGCCAACGCCTCTTAGGCCTCTTGGCGGTAGCCATTCCCTATGTGCCACACGCATTACTGAAAATGCGGCCCTTGCAGCTATGGCTAAACCAACAAATATAGCCCGACCTACCTAATCAGGCAGAGAAGGTTAGGATAGATCCAGAGTGCCTGGAGGCCCTGGAACCCTGGAGAGATTTGTCCGTTTTCACGAAAGAGGTCTCATTGGGAAGGGTGTCATCTTGTGTGGTCATCACGACGGACGCCTCAAAAACAGGATGGGGGGCGATCTGTAGAAATCAGAATGCCCGCGGCCTTTGGAATGAACAGGAAGCAAGATTACATATCAACTTCCTGGAGTTGTTGGTCATATTTCTGTCATTAAAATACTTCTTCAACAAAGGTCTTATTGCTGGACAACACATCCTGGTGAAATCAGATAACAGGACCACAGTGTCCTTCATCAACAGAGAAGGAGGGACAAGGTCCCAGGCCCTCCTAAGACTGGTGCAGAGGATGCTCACATGTTGTGCTCCAAGAATCTTGTCACTTAGGGCGACTCATGTCCCTAGTGAACTAAATTATGGGGCAGATGCCCTCTCAAGAGGACCTCTTTTGGCGTCAGAATGGAGCCTGAACCCACGGATTGTGGAACAGGTTTGGTCACGATTTGGGAAAGCCTCTGTGGACCTGTTTGTCTACAGGGCTAGCTTACATTGTGACCTTTATTTCTCCTTGAGGGAAGCAGACGATCCATTGGGTATGGATGCTCTGGCACATGATTGGCCAGCAGGGGTCCTCTACTATGCTTTTCCACCTGTCCCTCTGATTGGGGCGACATTGTAACGGGTACGTCAGGGAGCTCTCTCCTTGATTCTCATAGCCCCCAGGTGGCCACAGAAAACGTGGTTCCCGGAGCTGATTTCAATGCTATCTGGGATACCATGGCAATTGCCTTCTCACAGGGACCTACTGACTCAGGCGCGTGGACAGCTTCTACACCCACGTCCAGAGTTATGGCAACTTTCAGCCTGGCCTTTGAAGGGATCTGGCTGAGAGCCTAAGGCTTTGGTTGCTTTGTCCCAAAACAAACAACAACAACATTAAGAACAAAAGTTAACAAGGACCTGAGAGGTTACCCTGTGCTTGGCTTGGGTTTTCTACCTCCACATCTGTCACCCAATTTCTTGTGACGTGGTGGGTCCATTTTTCCTCCTGTTTCTCAGGATGTTCCAATGGGAAAAGGATGATAAGTATTCACACTGATGGAGCACGCTTAAGCTGTCTCTAGTTGGTGTATATATATATATTATATATATATATATATATATATACTGTATGCCCAGAGGAAACATCACGTTGGTGTTTTTTACATTTGGCATTTTT
>JBBPBX010039732.1:10020-29734 GCA_038048925.1 Garcialebias charrua
ATTGTTCAAGTTTCTGGTTTAATCATTTGATATGGTCGCTAGTTGTTTTTTTTTGCCTAAAAAACAAGTTTATGAAATTTGCAAATCACTGAATTCTGTTCTTATTTTGCACCGGCCCGACTTTTTTAGAATGAGTGTTGTAACGGATTAGAACTTGTGTTTTCTTCCACCATCACCACTGAATGAGGAGCCTGTTTTTCATGTGAAAATAATAATAATAATAATTTAAAAAAAACTTAATGCATCATAAAGTCCACTTTGATTGTTGAGGGTTGGCGTGTCGTTGTTACATCTTTGTTCTGCGTCAGGATACAAATAACCTACAGCTCCATCATCACTTCCATCACTCTGCTGGGTCCTGCTGAGCCTGCCACACATTTCACTGCGTCCTCTTAATTCAAGTGTTGGGGAAACAGAGCTCATCAGGGCTTGATAATAATTTTAAGGACAAGGGTTGTTGTTAACAAAATTTACTCAAGGGGCAGAATTTTTGCAGACTGCTGGAGGCCATCTTTGATCGACCATGTGTCTGATATCTATTATCAGTCTGTGTTATCTGTTAATGCCATTTGTCCTGCAGTTTTATTCTTTATTTGAGCAAAGTTCATCTTTGTCTTTTATGAAAAGTAAGGTGTTGAGCCTTTGGTGTTTGAAGGAAAGCTTCATCTGTGCATGGTTAAAAAAAACAAGATCTGTTAAATTTTATTTTCAAGGGGGTGCACAAACATTGAGCAGTTATTATATGCAGGATTCTGTTCCAGATGCAAAACTTCCTCACAAAAAACTTACCAACTTACCGCTGCTAATCCCTGCTCACTGATGCTAATCCTAACTTCAGGCCAATCACTTGAACTCTTTAACTTTGCCTGGCAGCTTTAGCTGCAGAATTTTATTTTATTTTTTATTTTGACCCACAAATTCAAGATGTCAATTCTGAATAAAGAGGTTTTGAATTATCTGCATTTTTCAGGTTAAAATGCATCTAAATGATATTTAAACATACTATACACGGCTTAGTTAAACTCAGATTACATTTAATCAAAAAAGGGGTGGTTTATCAGTAATTTATCAGACATTTGACACAGTTTTCGTGGAATTCTTGAGTGAGAAAATATTTAAAAGTTGATAGAAGCAACTTGATCGTGCAGTATTTTGAGCTTATGTCTGTTGTATTTTTGACAGAGCACACTGTCTACGTGATCACTTATTACACATTACACTTACACATTTGGCTTGCCATACAAATCACCTTCGGCTCGCTCTGCAACGCCTGGAGCAAACATAAAATCAACTGCATTTCGCCGCGCCGCCCAGGCGAAATTTTTCATTCATTCAACCTTTATTTAGTCAGGTAAATCTTATTGAACCTCATGGGCTCATTTACGAAAGCGACCTGCTGAAACTAAATAACGATGAACAGCAATGGTAGAATTTCCTTAAACAATAAACAATAGAAAACAAAAAAGAGAAAAAACAAAAGAAAGAAATACATTTTTTTTAAACAAAGTATCAAAAAACAAATTAAATGCAGCTGACTTGACCATTAAAGTGCATTTATTAAGGAGAAGTTCAACTGAGACACAACTTTGTTATAACTTCGAGCAAACAAATCATTGTTTTAAAGTGTTGATCTTGTTAAATTATTGTTAAAGCTGGGGTATGTAAGATTGTAATGTAGTCTGTAACTTTTCAAACAATATATTTTTAACATATTTCTTCACTCTGTCACTATCTACTGACAAACTGATGTTAGACAAAGTAATCTCTGAAAAAAACTATAGTCCCCTTGCTTCTCTATCAGCATTTATAAAAACACTAAAAACACAGAGTGACCAGGACAATGACAGCCAATAAAAACAGAGTTTGTAACCAGCCAATTAAAAACAGAGCTTGAATTTGAATCAGCCAATAAAAACAGAGCTTGAATTTGAATCTCAGCAGAGCCTCCCCCTCAGAGCCATATATGGCTCTGAGGGGGAGGGATCAGAATGCTTTGCCTGTTGAAAAATTTTCTAAGTTCTGCACTCTACAGAAAGTTACACATAGCACCTTTAAAGTCCTCCCATGCACACTACCGTGGCCACCATTTGGCAGCCAATTGATTTTTGGCACAACACCGGCCCATGTTTCCGTGTGGTCGGCGGTGACCCAGAATAGATGCGACTTATACGGTGAAGCGACGTATTTATGTTTTTTTTTTTTCACTTTATTAGACATATTTGGACTAATGCGACTTATACGGAGGGGTAACGTGTACGGCGGCAAGTATGGTAATCATTTAATACTTTATGGGCCAGATGGAATGAGCTTGTGGCCTCACTACAGCCCATGGACCATCAGTTGATTTCACAATGTAATGCTTAAATAATTTGTTTTCTTCATACACTGATATTACGCCTCTTTCATTAGGTAAGAGTGCCAGAGAAAAGTACAAGACAGCTGATGTTCTAAACTGTCATGAATTTTTATTGTGGTATATTTAATTGGTGAACATCTTGTACGCAGAATTTATTTTTCTGTTCAGACAAGAACAAGCTGGGGTCAAGGAGACACTTGCAGAAAGCAAAAAATAAATGAATAAATCAGACTAAAAGCAAATCTATGAGGGCAAAGCTGAATTCATTACAAAAACCTTCTGAGTTCTGAAAACATCCTGAAGGTCTGTATAGGAGCAGCACAACAGGAAGTAGGATTTATATATTTGTTTTAGTATTTATAAATATATATTATGGCTTCATAAACCCTTGCTACACTCTTGCAATGTCCTAAACTCTTAAACCTAAGTAATTTTAACAACATACAAATACTGTACAGTACAGTAGTCCCTCGTTTATCGTGGGGTTTAGGGAACCACGCCCCCCGTGATAAGTGAAAAACAGTGAAGGACAGTAGTCCAAGTTCAAGTTTCACTCCCAATCTCCCTCCTTCTCTGTAAATAAACATTTTAAAATTAAACGCAGCACCGTAATATTTTAATCAAACAATCCATGCTGCATGGATTGTTTGATTAAAAATTAATTTGTAGAGAAGAGAAACGCAGCAGGACAGCAAAGGGTTAACCCTTCACACAGCTGATGCCGCAGGAGAAATGTGGGCGTGGCAGAAAGCGGCGGGAGCTTCTCCCTGCACCTGTAGGCTGCACGCAGGTGCAGCAGGTGCTGAATCTTTTTAAAATAATTTACTTTTAAATAAAGAATCCATGCCTCAGCCACCGATCAGCCAATTGTGTCAAGTCCAATCTTGCTTAAAAATAAAAAATAAAATGAGAAAGCGCGAGTGCACGAAGTAGTGAAGGAATACTGTACTGCAAAACTTTTACTCACCAGCTCTGCAGACCAGCAGCGAGCTCGGCTCTGGTCGGGCTCGGTTCCGGTTCTGCAGACCTACCCTGCAGCGACGAAGCCCACCGCCCCTCCAGGTTGACGTGCACGTGAATCATTGAGCTTCATGAAGCTTCAGGATTATTTACGACTTTCCTGCCAGTTCTGTGAGCTTCATAGATACTGTAGCGTAGATTTGCGTTGTAAAACTTTCCCCCATTTTGGCAGAAAGCAGCAGCTGGAAGCACTGTTGGCTTCTGGGTAGTGTAGTTCTTTCGACTGGCTTTACATTACTGTATAGGCTTATTGAAAGAAAACTACAAAATGGTGGTGCCTGCCCAAAGTATTTTTTTTCATTAACTTTTTAAACTGTACTGTCCCAGTCACTTGACTCGTGAGTAATATTAAAGTTGACAATTGTTGAAAAAACGCGAAAGAGCACGTCTGTGAAGGGACTACTGTACTCGGGTTTTCTCCCACAGACGAAAAACATGCATGTTAGGCTAACTGGTTACTAAACTGTCCCCACGTGTGAGTGAGAGACTGAACGGTTGTTTGTCTCATTTGTCTCGGTGTCCCTGCATGTCCTGGGTGTCCCCTGCCTCTTGCACAGTGACTCCTGGGTACAGGTGCCAGTAAAAAGCGAGTAAAGAAAATGAATGGATGAAAGAAAATATACGAATTAGCATGAAGCAGAGGAGGAAAGTTGATTTACTTCTCCGCTGGACAGAATTTCAGTTGATGTGATTCTTGCTGATTTGAGAGCGCAGAGGAGCTAACTTCAAAATGAAACTGCGATCCCTCGGTCCTGAACAGACACGTGCACATCCACCGCTGAAGAGAAGTCGCCCGTGCCCTCCGTTCAGCTTGCGTTGAGCTGGATGGACAAAATGGAGCAGAAATTTCAAGAACCAGCTGCAGAAACGCTGCAGCAACAAGCACCGCAGACTAAACGTGAAACGTGTCGACAGACTTTTAAAAACCTTTCCCAAACTTTAGACGTCGTCTTGAATTCTCTTAAACTTCCAGAGACATCACAGCTGCTGAACTGAGGCAGAGTTCTCACAACGCCTCGATGTCTTCTTTACTTTTGGCTGCCGCATCCGTTCAGAACCAAAGTGGGTCACTTCGGTTCAGGGCCGACTGCGTTACTCCGGTTATATTTAGCCGTGCTCCACCAGATTCGCACAGGCACAATGGTTATGATGTGCAGCGTTATCTCAGCGTGTTGTCCTAATTGCGGCGTGTCTCGAGCAAAAGCTTGGAGTGAATTAATAATTTACTATGTGTGTGTTTTTACTCAGACATGAGTGTGTGTGTGTGTTTTCAGAGGCTGAGCGGAGGCGTGTGGACCCGGTGTACGCCGCCTTGCGCTACGGGACGTCCTTGGCACAGATGAGCCGTTCCAGTTTTGGCAGTTTATCCGAGTCACCGACACGCAGCTTGGTATGACATCGTTACCCTGTGGATGTGCGTAGAGGACGGTTGAATGCAGGGCGACTCAACTGACGTCCCGGAGGTCAAATCAGGCCCACGGGCGCTCAGTTCAGCCCACCAATGGGTTCATTTTTAAATAAAACTAGATTTTGAACCATAAAACAAACTTATTAATGACAATAAGTGCTGGATGTCCAAAATGAGCTGGTTTTCACGAGTTTAGCTAAAATCCCATTAACCCTCATCTATTTTCTTCTCACTGATTTTTGATCATTTTATCTACCGCTACCACACATACCATATTTTCCGGACTATAGGTCACGGCTTTTTATCATTTTTTCATGGCCTGCGACCTATAGTCAGGTGCGACCTATTTATGGCTTTTTATAAAATAAGCTGATTTGTAATCATTTATTAACAAAAATTAAACTGAGACACACTCTTACAATAATGTCAGCTAACAAATATATTTTTTAGGTGTTTATCCTGCTAAAATTATTCATTTATTAAAGAAAAGTTCAGCTCAGACACATATTTGCTATAATTTTTATCAAACAAATAATTGTTTTTAAGTGTTAATCTTCTTCAAAGCCTCGCTGTGCACTCCTGTGGCAGACATTTGCAGCAGAGCTAAACGTAGGTGCAACCTATACAGTATATGGATTTTTTTCAATTCTTTGGCAATAATTGGACAATGCGACCTGTACTCGGGTGCGACCTATAGTCCGAAAAATACGGTAGGTCTCCTCTGATCGAAACGTACACTTTGATGTAGAATTTACGTTTTTTTTTATTTATATTAAAAGCTGTGTGGTCGGATGCAGGACGAAACTTGTATCGTAAAGGGCTTCAATGCTTTTGCATTGGTCCCTTAATTAAAAGAAACGCTTCAATTCAAAGCATTATTTGGTATTTTCAAAACTATATTTACACAAGTGAGACAGCAAGACTAATCTGTCACACCTCTGAGGGTCCCAATTAGGAGTGCAGGAAAAAAAAATCGATTTTTTAAAAAGAATCTAGATTCATAGTCCTGGCGATTCAGAATCGATTCTAAAAGCCCCAAAATTGATTTTTATTTATTTATTATTGTTTATTTTACATTTTACATTAAAACCCAAAAGATAAAGAAAATCAAAGTCAAAGTCAACTTTATTGTCAGAACTGCAATATGTACAGGACATACACAGGACCGATATAAATAAAACCATATCTCATAGTATATGAAAGAATACATAAAATGAAAGGTGGCAGAAAGAAGAAGAAATCTTATTTTATCTGCCCCTTTTTTCAAAAACAAAACAAGTTCAAACAATCAATTCAAACAATAATCTTCTATAAGTAACAGAGCAAAAAGCTAATACTGGTTATTTAAGTTACAGAATTTAATGCATTCCTGTATTATTTGTTCCTATTTTTGGTATAAATATCAAACGATGCAAAAAATTTGATACAATAAGGAACCTAAAATTATTGTTTTAAATAAATGTTCCATTTGTTTACATTGTTGTTTAATCTTTTCAGCTTCTCAGTTACAAAACTGAAACTAAATTTATGACCATTTTAATAGAAAAATCGTTTCTGAATCAAAAATTGTTTCTGAATCGAAAAATCGATTTTGAATCGAATCGTGACACCAAAAACCGGAATCGAATCGATTCTCCAGACACAGAGAGATTCGCACCTCTAGTCCCAATCATCTGTGTGTACAATAAATATCCCAAATCTGAGCTGTAGGAGCTTTATAACGATATAATAAACAGGAGCTGCTTGGCTCAGTGGTCGCTCAGAAAAAACACTTTCATTTAACACGAACAGATATCAATAAAAATCTGGATGTTTTCTCTTTACTCCACGATGACAAACCAATCAAACACCTGCAGAGCAACAATAAATTGCCTTTTCCACAGCCCGGTGCTAATGTTTTATCATTTCCTCTATTTCCTTTTCTAAGGGGGAGGGAGGCGAAGAGAGGCAACAGAGACAGAGCAGCATGGAGGAGGAGATAACTCAGGAGATGGAGGGTAAAAGCTGCTGAGTGCATGTGCAATGTTTACGCCAGTGGTGGAGAAAGTACTCAAACACTGTACTTAAGTAAAAGTACAAATAAACAGACAAAAAATGTACTCTAGTAAAAGTACCATATTAATATTTTTAATATTTTAAAAAGTAAATAAGTACTGTACTTGCTTTTAAAAATACTTAAAGTATAAAAGTACTTGCTGAATGTATGCAATGGTCTACAGTACCATTAAGTGTGTGTACTGTATGTATATTTTCTGCAATACATTAATAGTGTTGTTCCATTTTAAAGAACAATGCTGCAGATAATGCATGTTTTTATTGTGTTTACTCTGTGACACAGTTCACACTTGGACTTGTGATTCTGTGTCAGAATTTCAGGGATGACATGCAGAGTTAAATGTTATTAAGCAAAATAAGAATAATAAGGAATGATTTTACCTTTGAAAGTTTTTATTTAACAAAAAATAAAACCAATGTGTCATTTTAACTGCAGTAAACACATTGAAGTAAAAGTTTTCTGTTTGAAAAAAGGAGCATTAGACACATTAGGCACTGATCAGTTCAACTCCAGTTTGTCATCAACTCTAGTTAAAATATTGTCTAGTCAACCTTGAAATGGATCAACAATGACCAATATTTTAACTTACTGACACCATTTTCAAAACTTGGACCAGAGTGTCGAGACATTTAGAGAAATCTCTTGTCTCCTAACATCCATGAACTGACACATTTTAATGTTGCGGCAAGAATTTATTGTTTCTTGACAAATCAAAAAGCTGCAACATGAATGTTTATGTTTATGTTTATTAAATTTGTTCATTTTTTTACAAAAGAAACAATACAAGACAATCCCATAAATGATAATGTACAAAATATAAAAAAATGAAAGGTAGCAGAAAGAAGAATAAATCTTATTATATCTGCCCCTTTTTTCCAACAATCAGATTAAACAATAATAATCTTCAACCAACAGTACAAAATGACTAACTCTTTCTAATTTTCTAACTAATACAATACACATTACGCTATTTCATATATATTTTTTAACACATTCGTTTTGATCATTTTCTTAAATGTAAACATTGACTTGGCATTTTTAACTACATTCTCCAAGCCATTCCATAATCTAATTCCCTGGATTGAGGTAGAACGTCCCTTCAAACTAGTTCTGAATTGTGGTTTTACAAACATCTCTGTCCCCTTAAGATTATAACAACTTTGTCTTTTAACAAAATGCATTTGGATATTTAAAGGTAATGCATTATTTTGAGCCCTATACATAACTGATAAAATATTATAGTCTACCAAATCATGGAACTTCAATAACTTCAGTTGATAAAATAATGTACTTGATGGATGACAGTAATGTTTTCTAGTGATAATTCTTACAGCTCTTTTCTGTAATACAAAAATAGGCTTTGTGATTGTTTTACACGCATTCCCCCAAACATCAATACAATAGATTAAGTGTGGAACAATGATTGTGTTATACAACAAATACAGAGCTTTATCATTCAATAGGTCTCTGACTTTGTACAGTACTGCAATCGATTTAGCTATTTTTATTCTTACAGAATTTATGTGTTGTTTCCATGTCAGTTTGTCATCAATGATAACACCCAAAAACTTCACCTCACTCACTCTACAAATCTCAACATCCTCAATTTTGAGTGGAACATCAACAGTTTTCTTTTTATTACTGAATATCATGTAATTAGTTTTTTCTAGATTTAATGATAATTTATTTATTTTAAACCAAGTTTGTATCTTGACAAATTCTGTCTTTATCAATTCCAACATTTGTTCTATATCTTCACCTAAACAGAAAAAAGTGGTATCATCAGCAAAAAGTACACATTTAAGGAGTCCTGACACATTTACCAAGTCATTCACATATAAAATAAATAGCTTTGGTCCAAGTACAGAGCCTTGGGGAACTCCATCCATCCATCCATCCATCTTCTTCCGCTTATCCGGGGTCGGGTCGCGGGGGTAGCAGCCTAAGTAGGGAGGCCCAGACTTCCCTCTCCCCAGCCACTTGGAGCAGCTCCTCTGGGGGAATCCCAAGGCGTTCCCAGGCCAGCCGAGAAACATAGTCCCTCCAGCGTGTCCTGGGTCTTCCTCTGGGTCTCCTCCCGGTGGGACATGCCCGGAACACCTCACCAGGGAGGCGTCCAGGAGGCATCCTAACCAGATGCCCGAGCCACCTCAACTGGCTCCTCTCGATGTGGAGAAGCAGCGGCTCTACTCCGAGTCCCTCCCGGATGACTGAGCTTCTCACCCTATCTCTAAGGGAGAGTCCAGACACCCTGCGGAGAAAACTCATTTCAGCCGCTTGTATCCGAGATCTTGTTCTTTCGGTCATAACCCAAAGCTCATGACCATAGATGAGGGTGGGAACGTAGATCGATCGGTAAATTGAGAGCTTTGCCTTTTGACTCAGCTCTCTCTTCACCACGACAGACCGGTACAGCGCCCGCTTCACTGCGGACGCTGCACCTATCCGCCTATCGATCTCACGCTCCAGTTTTCCCTCATTCGTGAACAAGATCCCGAGATACTTAAACTCCTCCACTTGGGGCAGGACCTCCTCCCCGACCCGGAGAGGGCATGCTACCCTTTTCCGGCTCAAGACCATGGCCTCGGATTTGGAGGAACTGATCCTCATCCCGGCCGCATCACACTCGGCTGCAAACCGCTCCAGTGAAAGTTGTAAATCACGAACTGATGAAGCCAGTAGGACCACATCATCTGCAAAAAACAGAGAAGCGATTCTAAGGTCACCAAAACGGATCCTCTCAACACCTTGGCTGCGCCTAGAAATTCTGTCCATAAAAGTTATGAACAGAATCGGTGACAAAGGGCAACCTTGGCGGAGTCCAACTCTCACCGGAAACGAGCCTGACTTACTGCCGGCAATGCGGACCAAGCTCTGACACCGGTCGTACAGGGACCTAACAGCCCTTATCAAAGGGCCTGGTACCCCATACTCCCGGAGTACCCCCCACAGAACCCCCCGAGGGACGCGGTCGAATGCCTTCTCCAAGTCCACAAAGCACATGTAAACTGGTTGGGCAAACTCCCACGCACCCTCCAGGACCCTGTTGAGGGTGTAGAGCTGGTCCAGTGTTCCACGACCAGCACGAAAACCACACTGCTCCTCCTGAATCCGAGGTTCGACTATCCGACGGACCCTCCTCTCCAGAACCCCTGAATAGACCTTACCAGGGAGGCTTAAGAGTGTGATCCCCCTATAGTTGGAACACACCCTACGGTCCCCCTTTTTGAATAGGGGAACCACCACCCCAGTCTGCCAATCCAAGGGAACTGCCCCCGATGTCCACGCGATATTGCAGAGTCGCGTAAGCCAACACAACCCTACAACATCCAGAGCCCTAAGGAACTCCGGGCGAATCTCATCCACCCCCGGAGCCTTGCCACCGCGGAGCTTTTTAACCACCTCGGCGACCTCAGCACCAGAGATCGGAGAACCCGACCCAAAGTCCCCAGGCTCCGCTTCCTCAGTGGAAGACGTGCCAGTAGGATTGAGGAGGTCTTCGAAGTATTCCGCCCACCGACTCACAACATCCCGAGTTGAGGTCAGCAGCACGCCACCCCCACCATAAATGGTGTTGGTCGCGTACCTCTTTCCCCCCCTGAGACGCCGGATGGTGGACCAGAATCGCCTCGAAGCCGTACGGAAGTCATTCTCCATGGCCTCTCCGAACTCCTCCCACGCCCGAGTTTTTGCCTCAGCAACCACCCGAGCCGCATGCCGCTTGGACTGCCGGTACCTATCAGCTGCTTCCGGGGTCCCACAAGCCAAAAAGGCCCAATAGGACTCCTTCTTCAGCCTGACAGCATCCCTCACTGCCGGTGTCCACCACCGGGTTCGAGGGTTGCCACCACGACAGGCACCAACAACCTTGCGGCCACAGCTCCGATAAGCTGCCTCGACAATAGAGGCGCGGAACACGGCCCACTCGGACTCCATGTCCCCCGCCTCCCTCGGAACGTGTTCAAAGCTCTCCCGGAGGTGGGAGTTAAAGCTCCGTCTTACGGGAGACTCTGCCAGACGTTCCCAGCAGACCCTCACAATACGTTTGGGTCTGCCAGGTCTGACCGGCATCCTCCCCCACCATCGGAGCCAACTCACCACCAGGTAGTGGTCAGTTGACAGCTCCGCCCCTCTCTTCACCCGAGTGTCCAAGACATGCGGCCGCAGATCAGATGAGACGACAACAAAGTCGATCATCGAACTGCGACCTAGGGTGTCCTGGTGCCAAGAGCACATATGGACACCCTTATGCCTAAACATGGTGTTCGTTATGGACAATCCATGACGAGCACAGAAGTCCAATAACAGAACACCACTCTGGTTCAGATCAGGGGGGCCGTTCCTCCCAACCACACCCCTCCAGGTCTCACTGTCATTGCCCACGTGAGCGTTGAAGTCCCCCAGTAGAACAAGGGAGTCCCCAGGAGGCGCACTCTCCAATACCCCCTCCAAGGACTCCAAAAAGGGTGGGTAGTCTGAGCTGCCGTTTGGTGCATAGGCACAAACAACAGTCAGAGCCCGTCCCCCCACACGTAGGCGAAGGGAGGCTACCCTCTCGTTCACCGGGGTGAACCCCAACGTACAGGCACCAAGATGGGGGGCAACCAGTATGCCCACTCCTGCTCGGCGCCTCTCACCAGGGGCAACTCCAGAGTGGAAGAGTGTCCAACCCCTCTCAAGGAAACTGGTTCCAGAGCCAGAGCCATGCGTTGAGGTGAGTCCGACTATTTCTAGTCGGAAACTCTCAACCTCACACACTAGCTCAGGCTCCTTCCCCACCAGAGAGGTGACATTCCATGTCCCAATGGCCAGCTTCTGTAGCCGAGGATCAGACCGCCAGGGTCCCCGCCCTCGGCCACCACCCATCTCACATTGCACCCGACCCCTTTGGCCCCTCCCACAGGTGGTGAGCCCATGGGAAGGGGGACCCACGTCTCCTCTTCGGGCTGTGCCCGGCCGGGCTCCATGGGTAAAAGCCCGGCCACCAGGCGCTCGCCAGCGTGCCCCACCTCCGGGCCTGGCTCCAGAGTGGGGCCCCGGTGACCCGCGTCCGGGCGAGGGAAAACTTAGTCCATTAATTGTACTCATCATAGGGGTTTTTGGGCTGCACTTTGTCTGGTCCCTCACCTAGGACCTGTCTGCCTTGGGTGACCCTACTAGGGGCATGAAGCCCCTGACAGCATAGCTCCTAGGATCATTGGGACACTCAAACCCCTCCACCACGGTAAGGTGGCAGCCCAGGGAGGGGCTTGGGGAACTCCACATGTGATATTACAGAGGTCAGATCTTACATCATTTATTTGTACAAATTGTTTCCTATCTTTCAAGTAGCTAGATACCCACTGTAATGCTGGTCCTCTAATACCATATTTGTTCAGTTTTTCAAGGAGAATGGTGTGATCAATAGTATCAAATGCTTTTTTTAAATCAACAAAAATACTGATACAATATTGTTTTTGATCGACAGCAGTAGTTATTTGTTCCATTAATTCCATGAGAGCCATTGATGTAGTTTTTTTTATCTAAACCCATATTGACTGTTGCTTAGAATATTTTGTTTATCTATAAATTGATCTAGTCTGTTTACAAATACTCTGATACATGCTCAATAATCCAGGTAGAAAAATCTAAAAAAGCTAAGTCTGGTCCTCTGGACATTCAAAAAACAAAACAAAACAAAGCAAAAAAAAATTGTAGAAACGTTTCGTCTTTCGTCCGAAAGACTTCCTCAGTCTGAGGTGCTGTTCAGCTCAGTCTTATAAATAGCACCCTCTCACAGTGTTACACAACCAGTTGGCTGATGACAGCCGAAACCAGCTGCTCACATGATCAAGGAGGACCATCAGCCTAACAATGGATCGTTAGCACCCTGATGGTTGTTTGCTATTCACAGAGGGCTGAGTGATACCAGCAATAACAGCATTGTAGGAGGGGGACAGTTGAACCCGGAGGCCTCCACCCCTGTTTAATGATGGGCGGTTTCTTTTCACAAAGATGGCCTCCTTTACTCCTCTCTCAAACCATCGTTCCTCTCTATCAAGGATGTGAACATCTTCATCCCTGAAAGAGTGACCGCTGGCCTGGAGATGAGTGTAGACTGCAGAGTCCTGACCTGATGATGTTGATCTTCTGTGCTGGGCCATCCTTTTGGCCAGTGGCTGTTTAGTTTCCCCGATATAAGACTGATCACAGCCCTCCTTACGGATGGCTGACTCAGTGGCTGTGATCATCTCCACCAGTGGAATTCTACTTGGTGCCACTGCAAAGTTTAGCCCCCTGGCAAGAATATCTGTCTCCGGCTGGGTGAGCTGTCTGTCAGATAAATTCTTCACCCACTTTTATAGGCAGAATATGGGTGTGCTATGGGGTCTCCAGTTTCTCCTATTGTTGCCAACCTGTACATGGAGGAGGTAGAAAAGAAAGCCTTGACTTCCTTTTCAGGGAGACCACCAAGTCATTGGTTCAGGTATGTTGACGACACCTGGGTTAAAATTAAATCTCAGGAAGTCCAACATTTCACTGATCACATCAACTCTGTGGATAAATATATCAAGTTCACACGAGAAGATGTAAAAAATGGCAGGTTGGCTTTCTTGGACTGTGAGGTCTCAGTTTCTGATAGAGGAAATTTGCAAACTGAGGTGTACCGCAAACCCACCCACACAGACCAGTATTTACAGTTTGACTCCCATCACCCTCTGGAGCACAAGTTAGGAGTCATCAGGACTCTGTACCACAGAGCAGACAGCGTCCCCACTAACTCAGCAGCCAGACAGAAGGAGAAATCACACACAAAACAGGCTCTAGAGAAATGTGGATATCCTAACTGGGCCTTCCTGAAAGCAGAGAAGAAACCCAAACAGGACTCCAGCCAACCATCAGGTGAAAAGAAGGAACCCAGACCCAGACCAGTGGTCATTCCATATGTTGCGGGAGTTTCAGAGACATTGAGACGTTTATTTTCTAAACACAACGTCCCAGTGGCTTTTAAACCCCAAAATACATTACGGCAAAAACTGGTTCATCCCAAAGATCCAGTCCCCCGGCAAAAACAGAGTAACATTGTGTATGCTGTTCAGTGTCAGGAGGGCTGTGATCAGTCTTATATCGGGGAAACTAAACAGCCACTGGCCAAAAGGATGGCCCAGCACAGAAGATCAACATCATCAGGTCAGGACTCTGCAGTCTACACTCATCTCCAGGCCAGCGGTCACTCTTTCAGGGATGAAGATGTTCACATCCTTGATAGAGAGGAACGATGGTTTGAGAGAGGAGTAAAGGAGGCCATCTTTGTGAAAAGAAACCGCCCATCATTAAACAGGGGTGGAGGCCTCCGGGTTCAACTGTCCCCCTCCTACAATGCTGTGATTGCTGGTATCACTCAGCCCTCTGTGAATAGCAAACAACCATCAGGGTGCTAACGATCCATTGTTAGGCTGATGGTCCTCCTTGATCATGTGAGCAGCTGGTTTCGGCTGTCATCAGCCAACTGGTTGTGTAACACTGTGAGAGGGTGCTATTTATAAGACTGAGCTGAACCCAGCACCTCAGACTGAGGAAGTCTTTCGGACGAAAGACGAAACGTTTCTACAGTTTTTTTTTTTGCTTTGTTTTGTTTTGTTTTTTTGAATGTCCAGAGGACCAGACTTAGCTTTTTTAGACTGTTTACAAATAGTTTTTCAAGAATTTTTGAAAACTGTGGATATAGGTCTATAATTGTTGAACACACATTTATCACCATTTTTAAAAAGAGGAACTACCTTAGCTACTTTCATATTATCTGGAAATATTCCTGTTGAAAATGATAAATTACATATGTATGTAAACGGCTCAATAACATGGCTCATTATGTCCTTCACAAACATCATATCCATGTCCACCCAGTCTTTTGATCTCTTGTCTGTAAGATTTTTTACTACATTCATTATTTCCTCTTTGTTAGTTCCATTTAGAAAAATACTGTTTGCACAACCTGTAATTGATGTAACTTGTAACTCAACACATGATAGAAATGTAGTATAGTAGAAAATAAAAGTACCCACATTTAATTCTACTTACTGGTAAGTAATGTACAGATGCATGAAAAATGTACTTAAGTACAGTAACAAAGTACTTGTACTTAGTTGCATCCCACGACTGGTCTACGCCAGTGCTGCATGTGCACGGCTGCCGGTGTGAGAGCAATTCAGTGTCTGCCTGCAAAAAAGTTGCTAATTGCGTGATCACGAGGGTCTTTCTTCCATACCTTCTTAGAAATACCACCCATCCTTCTAGACCCCCCTGATCCAGAGAATGAGATGCAAGAGGAGGAAGACCAGAGCAGTGAGCCAGCTGCGGAGGACACCTGTGCAAAGGTAGGTCTGTGAAAGTCTTCTTCTGTTGCTCTACTGTAGTTCTGCCTCATTAGCCGAGCCTCTGTGTGTCCAGGTGCCCAAGCCCATTGAAGTCCACTCCATCCACACCTACGTGGCGCTTTTCAAGTTCCTGCCTCAGGAGCACAACGACCTGGAACTACAGTGAGTAAAGTCAAGCAGACATGACACCAGTTTCATACCCCTGAGTGTTTGTAGCCACGTGCTGCTGCAGGCCGCGTCGAGTCCGTCCCTGTGATCCGTCCCCGCGGTTGCTCCTGCAGGATGAAATGTTCCCGCCATCTGCAGAGGACGCCCCACCCCCTTGAGGACAACTAATTTTAAACTCAGATCCCATCACTGTTCCCCCAGAAGTAGTGACTCCGAGCTGATCCTCCCAGCACTGGAGAGGACAGAGACAATGCACAAGTGAGAGATGAAAGGGAGGACAGACATGAAGGGAAGTGACGGGGAGTTGAAGGACACGTGGAGCACGAATGAGAGAAGTGGGCACAGGAAGCAAAGTGCAAATCTCAGAAACGAAGCTCCGGAAGATGAAGGATGAAACAAGAAGATTAAGGGCAGAAACGTTGTGGCGTGAGGCTTTATTTGATCACACAGTCACAACGTGCTTTGTGAAAGCTCTCCTCTAACCACGACATCAAATAAAGCCTCACGCCACAACGTTTCTGCCCTTAATCTTCTTGTTTCATCCTTCATCTTCCGGAGCTTCGTTTCTGAGATTTGCACTTTGCTTCCTGTGCCCACTTCTCTCATTCGTGCTCCACGTGTCCTTCAACTCCCCGTCACTTCCCTTCATGTCTGTCCTCCCTTTCATCTCTCACTTGTGCATTGTCTCTGTCCTCTCCAGTGCTGGGAGGATCAGCTCGGAGTCACTACTTCTGGGGGAACAGTGATGGGATCTGAGTTTAAAATTAGTTGTCCTCAAGGGGGTGGGGCGTCCTCTGCAGATGGCGGGAACATTTCATCCTGCAGGAGCAACCGCGGGGACGGATCACAGGGACGGACTCGACGCGGCCTGCAGCAGCACGTGGCTACAAACACTCAGGGGTATGAAACTGGTGTCATGTCTGCTTGACTTTACTCACTGTAGTTCCAGGTCGTTGTGCTCCTGAGGCAGGAACTTGAAAAGCGCCACGTAGGTGTGGATGGAGTGGACTTCAATGGGCTTGGGCACCTGGACACACAGAGGCTCGGCTAATGAGGCAGAACTACAGTAGAGCAACAGAAGAAGACTTTCACAGACCTACCTTTGCACAGGTGTCCTCCGCAGCTGGCTCACTGCTCTGGTCTTCCTCCTCTTGCATCTCATTCTCTGGATCAGGGGGGTCTAGAAGGATGGGTGGTATTTCTAAGAAGGTATGGAAGAAAGACCCTCGTGATCACGCAATTAGCAACTTTTTTGCAGGCAGACACTGAATTGCTCTCACACCGGCAGCCGTGCACATGCAGCACTGGCGTAGACCAGTCGTGGGATGCAACTAAGTACAAGTACTTTGTTACTGTACTTAAGTACATTTTTCATGCATCTGTACATTACTTACCAGTAAGTAGAATTAAATGTGGGTACTTTTATTTTCTACTACTGTATACTACATTTCTATCATGTGTTGAGTTACAAGTTACATCAATTACAGGTTGTGCAAACAGTATTTTTCTAAATGGAACTAACAAAGAGGAAATAATGAATGTAGTAAAAAATCTTACAGACAAGAGATCAAAAGACTGGGTGGACATGGATATGATGTTTGTGAAGGACATAATGAGCCATGTTATTGAGCCGTTTACATACATATGTAATTTATCATTTTCAACAGGAATATTTCCAGATAATATGAAAGTAGCTAAGGTAGTTCCTCTTTTTAAAAATGGTGATAAATGTGTGTTCAACAATTATAGACCTATATCCACAGTTTTCAAAAATTCTTGAAAAACTATTTGTAAACAGTCTAAAAAAGCTAAGTCTGGTCCTCTGGACATTCAAAAAAACAAAACAAAACAAAGCAAAAAAAAAACTGTAGAAACGTTTCGTCTTTCGTCCGAAAGACTTCCTCAGTCTGAGGTGCTGGGTTCAGCTCAGTCTTATAAATAGCACCCTCTCACAGTGTTACACAACCAGTTGGCTGATGACAGCCGAAACCAGCTGCTCACATGATCAAGGAGGACCATCAGCCTAACAAAGGATCGTTAGCACCCTGATGGTTGTTTGCTATTCACAGAGGGCTGAGTGATACCAGCAATCACAGCATTGTAGGAGGGGGACAGTTGAACCCGGAGGCCTCCACCCCTGTTTAATGATGGGCGGTTTCTTTTCACAAAGATGGCCTCCTTTACTCCTCTCTCAAACCATCGTTCCTCTCTATCAAGGATGTGAACATCTTCATCCCTGAAAGAGTGACCGCTGGCCTGGAGATGAGTGTAGACTGCAGAGTCCTGACCTGATGATGTTGATCTTCTGTGCTGGGCCATCCTTTTGGCCAGTGGCTGTTTAGTTTCCCCGATATAAGACTGATCACAGCCCTCCTGACACTGAACAGCATACACAATGTTACTCTGTTTTTGCCGGGGGACTGGATCTTTGGGATGAACCAGTTTTTGCCGTAATGTATTTTGGGGTTTAAAAGCCACTGGGACGTTGTGTTTAGAAAATAAACGTCTCAATGTCTCTGAAACCCCTGCAACATATGGAATGGCCACTGGTCTGGGTCTGGGTTCCTTCTTTTCACCTAATGGTTGGCTGGAGTCCTGTTTGGGTTTCTTCTCTGCTTTCAGGAAGGCCCAGTTAGGATATCCACATTTCTCTAGAGCCTGTTTTGTGTGTGATTTCTCCTTCTGTCTGGCTGCTGAGTTAGTGGGGACGCTGTCTGCTCTGTGATACAGAGTCCTGATGACTCCTAACTTGTGCTCCAGAGGGTGATGGGAGTCAAACTGTAAATACTGGTCTGTGTGGGTGGGTTTGCGGTACACCTCAGTTTGCAAATTTCCTCTATCAGAAACTGAGACCTCACAGTCCAAGAAAGCCAACCTGCCATTTTTTACATCTTCTCGTGTGAACTTGATATATTTATCCACAGAGTTGATGTGATCAGTGAAATGTTGGACTTCCTGAGATTTAATTTTAACCCAGGTGTCGTCAACATACCTGAACCAATGACTTGGTGGTCTCCCTGAAAGGAAGTCAAGGCTTTCTTTTCTACCTCCTCCATGTACAGGTTGGCAACAATAGGAGAAACTGGAGACCCCATAGCACACCCATATTCTGCCTATAAAAGTGGGTGAAGAATTTATCTGACAGACAGCTCACCCAGCCGGAGACAGATATTCTTGCCAGGGGGCTAAACTTTGCAGTGGCACCAAGTAGAATTCCACTGGTGGAGATGATCACAGCCACTGAGTCAGCCATCCGTAAGGAGGGCTGTGATCAGTCTTATATCGGGGAAACTAAACAGCCACTGGCCAAAAGGATGGCCCAGCACAGAAGATCAACATCATCAGGTCAGGACTCTGCAGTCTACACTCATCTCCAGGCCAGCGGTCACTCTTTCAGGGATGAAGATGTTCACATCCTTGATAGAGAGGAACGATGGTTTGAGAGAGGAGTAAAGGAGGCCATCTTTGTGAAAAGAAACCGCCCATCATTAAACAGGGGTGGAGGCCTCCGGGTTCAACTGTCCCCCTCCTACAATGCTGTGATTGCTGGTATCACTCAGCCCTCTGTGAATAGCAAACAACCATCAGGGTGCTAACGATCCTTTGTTAGGCTGATGGTCCTCCTTGATCATGTGAGCAGCTGGTTTCGGCTGTCATCAGCCAACTGGTTGTGTAACACTGTGAGAGGGTGCTATTTATAAGACTGAGCTGAACCCAGCACCTCAGACTGAGGAAGTCTTTCGGACGAAAGACGAAACGTTTCTACAGTTTTTTTTGCTTTGTTTTGTTTTGTTTTTTTGAATGTCCAGAGGACCAGACTTAGCTTTTTTAGATTTTTCTACCTGGATTATTGAGCATGTATCAGAGTATTTGTAAACAGACTAGATCAATTTATAGATAAACAAAATATTCTAAGCAACAGTCAATATGGGTTTAGATAAAAAAAACTCTACATCAATGGCTCTCATGGAATTAATGGAACAAATAACTACTGCTGTCAATCAAAAACAATATTGTATCAGTATTTTTGTTGATTTAAAAAAAGCATTTGATACTATTGATCACACCATTCTCCTTGAAAAACTGAACAAATATGGTATTAGAGGACCAGCATTACAGTGGGTATCTAGCTACTTGAAAGATAGGAAACAATTTGTACAAATAAATGATGTAAGATCTGACCTCTGTAATATCACATGTGGAGTTCCCCAAGGCCCTTCCCTGGGCTGCCACCTTACCGTGGTGGAGGGGTTTGAGTGTCCCAATGATCCTAGGAGCTATGCTGTCAGGGGCTTCATGCCCTTAGTAGGGTCACCCAAGGCAGACAGGTCCTAGGTGAGGGACCAGACAAA
>JBBPBX010039733.1:0-29734 GCA_038048925.1 Garcialebias charrua
CTTCGAGGCGATTCTGGTCCACCATCCGGCGTCTCAGGGGGGGAAAGAGGTACGAGACCAACACCATTTATGGTGGAGGTGGCGTGCTACTGACCTCAACTCGGGATGTTGTGAGTCGGTGGGCGGAATACTTCGAAGACCTCCTCAATCCTACTGGCACGTCTTCCACTGAGGAAGCAGAGCCTGGGGACTTTGGGTCGGGTTCTCCGATCTCTGGTGCTGAGGTCGCCGAGGTGGTTAAAAAGCTCCGCGGTGGCAAGGCTCCGGGGGTGGATGAGATTCGCCCGGAGTTCCTTAGGGCTCTGGATGTTGTAGGGTTGTGTTGGCTTACGCGACTCTGCAATATCGCGTGGACATCGGGGGCAGTTCCCTTGGATTGGCAGACTGGGGTGGTGGTTCCCCTATTTAAAAAGGGGGACCGTAGGGTGTGTTCCAACTATAGGGGGATCACACTCTTAAGCCTCCCTGGTAAGGTCTATTCAGGGGTTCTGGAGAGGAGGGTCCGTCGGATAGTCGAACCTCGGATTCAGGAGGAGCAGTGTGGTTTTCGTCCTGGTCGTGGAACACTGGACCAGCTCTACACCCTCAGCAGGGTCCTGGAGGGTGCGTGGGAGTTTGCCCAACCAGTTTACATGTGCTTTGTGGACTTGGAGAAGGCATTCGACCGCGTCCCTCGGGGGGTTCTGTGGGGGGTACTCCGGGAGTATGGGGTACCAGGCCCTTTGATAAGGGCTGTTAGGTCCCTGTACGACCGGTGTCAGAGCTTGGTCCGCATTGCCGGCAGTAAGTCAGGCTCGTTTCCGGTGAGAGTTGGACTCCGCCAAGGTTGCCCTTTGTCACCGATTCTGTTCATAACTTTTATGGACAGAATTTCTAGGCGCAGCCAAGGTGTTGAGAGGATCCGTTTTGGTGACCTTAGAATCGCTTCTCTGTTTTTTGCAGATGATGTGGTCCTACTGGCTTCATCAGTTCGTGATTTACAACTTTCACTGGAGCGGTTTGCAGCCGAGTGTGATGCGGCCGGGATGAGGATCAGTTCCTCCAAATCCGAGGCCATGGTCTTGAGCCGGAAAAGGGTAGCATGCCCTCTCCGGGTCGGGGAGGAGGTCCTGCCCCAAGTGGAGGAGTTTAAGTATCTCGGGATCTTGTTCACGAATGAGGGAAAACTGGAGCGTGAGATCGATAGGCGGATAGGTGCAGCGTCCGCAGTGAAGCGGGCGCTGTACCGGTCTGTCGTGGTGAAGAGAGAGCTGAGTCAAAAGGCAAAGCTCTCAATTTACCGATCGATCTACGTTCCCACCCTCATCTATGGTCATGAGCTTTGGGTTATGACCGAAAGAACAAGATCTCGGATACAAGCGGCTGAAATGAGTTTTCTCCGCAGGGTGGCTGGACTCTCCCTTAGAGATAGGGTGAGAAGCTCAGTCATCCGGGAGGGACTCGGAGTAGAGCCGCTGCTTCTCCACATCGAGAGGAGCCAGTTGAGGTGGCTCGGGCATCTGGTTAGGATGCCTCCTGGACGCCTCCCTGGTGAGGTGTTCCGGGCATGTCCCACCGGGAGGAGACCCAGAGGAAGACCCAGGACGCGCTGGAGGGACTATGTTTCTCGGCTGGCCTGGGAACGCCTTGGGATTCCCCCGGAGGAGCTGCTCCAAGTGGCTGGGGAGAGGGAAGTCTGGGCCTCCCTACTTAGGCTGCTACCCCCGCGACCCGACCCCGGATAAGCGGAAGAAGATGGATGGATGGATGGATGGAAATTGTGTACACATGGTCTCTGTTATATCCAAACAAACATATGCTCTTGAATGCATCGTGAACTACCTGCATGCTGTGCGTTCTCCTGACACGAAATGGAGCTGTTGTAGATGAGCTTACCAGAAGAAACAAGAACAAAGAATGTATTTGTATGTAAATAAGACCTATTGACAGACCTATTGAGACGATTGATAGCTGCCATCAACACCAGTTTTGTACACAGCAGGAGGTGTGGGGGGGGGGCTTTACCGAAGTCAAGCTTTTAGTTGTTTTGGTCGCGGGTGGGGGGGGACCTGCTGTCTTCAGCTCTCTCGGAGAGAGGCTCCATTGTTTTACTGAACAAGTAAGTGATTCTCATTCTCCTCCTCTCTCAGCTCCGTGTGCGCACCTCAGTCCAGTTCCTCAGGCACACACGCGCTGCATGGTGTGGTGTCAGGTTTCAAACAGCCCGCAGCAGCTGACTGAATTTCCGCGTCTTTTTTTTTAATCACTCCCCGGCCGAGAGACGCATTGAGGAAATAAAAATAAAATTACAGTACTACAGAAAATGACAAAAAAAGTAACGCACAATAATTTGGAGAAAGTAACTTTAATCTGATTACTGAATTTTGAAAAGCAACGCGTTAAATTACTCGTTACTGAAAAAAGTGGTCCGACAAGAGTAACGCGTTACTTTGTAACGCGTTAGTGACATCACTGCCTCTCACTAAAGCGAGACATTTACTACAAATTATTCCATTAGTTGTAATCTGAGAACATAGTCACCAAAAGAGACTATTTCTATCTTTGATTTTATTCTAATGTAATCAAAAGAATAACTTTTGTCATTTTCATGATATATGTTATATGCTGTTATTCTTTTAATATGGAGTATTACTGTGTTACTTGATCATATAAGGGTGTCAAAGTTCAGATAAAAGGTCAAACTGACTTACACAGAAATTGTTTTTGTTGAGTTTCAGCTAAAACTCTCATCTAGCGTCTGAAAGTCTCTTCACTCAGATACTTTTCCTAAACAATTTCCCTCTGCTCTGGATTTCACCTTGAATCGTGATAACAAGTGAACTGCTCGACTGGTTTTTGGACCAATGAAAAAGAGACAAGTCTCGCTCCTCTCAGATCTTCTATTAAGTTCTAAGTTTTTGCTGGAACAGCAGAGTCTGCTGGGAACTTCAAGAGATGTGAACTTTCCCAAAGAGCTGGATGGACGTTTAGTCACACGCTAAGGACACGTCATCCAGTTAAAGGCTGATAACATGTTTGTTATGAGTCCACTTGAACCGAGCGTACAAGCTCAGAACTTTGAATTAAATTCCTTTATGGAATAAGTTATCTTGAAGTCAACCAGTAGCTGACATATTTTCTGATGATCGACGCGGAACCCAGGAGACGTTGGAAAGTAAACAACCAGTTCGGACGAACTGGGCCTGAAGGACTCTGTGCATCTGAAAGGCTGGTGTCATCTCTTTATCAGACTCGTCGTCAAAGGTAAAGAGCTGTTTACAAACGTACCTGGATTTCAGCAGAAATCTGATGGGAAGTGTCACTTCTGGTAACATGCTCAAGACAATTTCCTTTAAACCATCTCTCCATCTCTCCTCCTATTTCCTTATCCCTCTCAATTCTAAGCTGGAAACTATTTAAGTCATAGAGCCTCAGACTAAGTATAATAACATCCTGTATTGAAGTCTGTTGTGTTACATTTAAGTGTACTGATGCGTGTTAAACTGAAAAAAGATGAAATCTGCCAATCAAGTGTAATGATGTTGATTTTAGTTGATTTATTTAAATAAATGGTAGTGTCGCCTGGCATACCAAACTAAAGTCAACGTTCTCTGTCACTTAATGGCTTTATTTATTTATCCATCATAAAGATCACAGAAATATTGGGTAAACTGAAAAAGAAAAGAATCCGTGAAATTACTATTCAATCTGAATAAGTAATTAATTAAGGATAAAGAGGTCAGCTTAATACTGACCCCTGCTAAAATCCTTTACATCTGGGTGGCACCGTATGTGTTTAAAGACACAATATGGTGGTTCCCCTCATGTTTCCTTCATGGGCGTAAAGGTAAACTTTGACGAAAAGACCTCTCTCTCTCCTTTGACGCAAGCAGTGCAGGTGGGAAATCAGGCTTGTTCTTTCGAACTGTACCAACCATGGTGATCTTCTTCTTCAGGAGCTGCTGTCCAAGTTCATAAGAGGGGAAGAAATTGTCACATGTCACATTGTGACCCCTCAGTCCCTCTGTCACATCAAGCACAACTCACATCCCCTGGTTCTTCTTTGGTCGGCTTCCCAGTATAGACTTGCATTTTCCAAGCATAGCTTGATTTGGCATTGCAAGCCACCCATGACTTGATCCCATATTTTGCTGGCTTGCTGGGCATATACTGCCAGAAAGGACAATGACCTTTGGACAAAAGACAATAGCATCAGTGATTAGTATCAGTGTCACAGAAAACAGTCAAATAAATCAATAGTGAAAATCCCTTTTATTACAAATATGAAAACAGATTACCTCTAAATGGAACCAGTTGCTCATCCACTGTTAAATCAGGCCCTGGATTGTAGAAGTAGGGCAGCTGCTCCAACCACTTGTCCCATACCTCTGTTATGGCTGCAAGTTTGTCTGTCACACGTCTTGCTGGTCTTGACTCATGGTCATCAAATCGTAGCAGTCTTGAGTAGGTGTGAAAGAGTTTGAGTGGTATTGTGGCTCGGAAAATTGGCCTTCCACTCTCTGCATCCCGTAGACTAGCTGCAACCTCACCTCAGGACCTGTATACACCTGCTAAGATTAGTAGCCCTAAGTAGGCCTGTAGGTCAATCTCATCCATCTTTTTCCAGCTGTCTCCATATTTGCGAAAACCCTCCAGATGTCATCCCCACGATTATTTATTTCTATTGCTGGTGTGATAAACCGGTAGAATGTTGAAACAATATCATGGGCATGAGAAACGGCATATCTTTTGGGTCCTGGTGTCATCTTTATAACGTTTTGTTCTGCATGCATGCCGTGTTGGTCATATGCTGCTGAGGACCGGCATATCTTTTGGGTCCTGGTGTCATCTTTATAACGTTTTGTTCTGCATGCATGCCGTGTTGGTCATATGCTGCTGAGGACCGTGTTATTTTGCCATTTTTTGAAATGAAAGTCTCTCTTTCAGCTTCAGGGTTTTCTTCTTCTGAAGATGATTCATCATACCGTACTCTGGGTTGTATTCCTCCCCATCTTCTTCTTCGGATACATCCTCCACTCCCTCTTCTTTATCAGAGTTGTCTTGCTGGACATCTGATAAAATCAGCTCTAGAGCCTCTTCAACATTATAACGCACACTCATGGCTTCAGTACAGACAGAATTTGGGGTCCTGTTATCTGCAGCACCTTTATAACCTCTGGAAATAAACAGGTGGTCTTCTGAAGTCTGCAAGAACACCACCTGGTTTGCCTTGTTTACTTCTGCTACTTATTGATCTGAGGCACATCTAAAACATTGAAACATTCTGTGGTTTGTAAATAACTCTGTGACCTTGATTTCAACTCTATTTGTCTCATGGGTCATTTTGACCCGAAGACCACCTTTGTACCTTTTTTGTACAGCTTACATGGAAATGTGAATAAAAGCAAAATTTTACTTTTTCTTCTGTTGGGGCCAATCTAGGAAAAGTCATAAAATTTCTAGTTAAAAAAAATAGCATTTAGTGGATTTTTTCTAAAAACACAGTGGCGGGTCATTTTGACCCGAGGACAACATTCCTGACTGATCAGCTGGAGCCTCCACGTTCTCTCTGAACTTCTGCATCTTCTTTCTCCTGCAGAGACTCAGCTGCTATGACAACACTGAGCTGCTTTCTCCTCACTCTTCTTCCTACTCCCTCCGTTTCCAACCTTCTTCCATCATTTCTCTGCAGTCGCCTCTTTCTACTTTCATTTGGTCTTTTTGTTACTTTGGGTTTGTTCTGTGAAATAATCTTAATCCTCTAGTTTTCTGGTTCACATTATCTTTCTCTTACGTGCTCCACGTGTTCCTCTGACTTTAACAAATGTGTTCAGGTGTTCTCAATAAAAGGACAATTTCAATAGAAACTCCAGAGTCAATGTGTTTATATTATATATTAAATTATTATAAAATGTTGATACTCAGAGTTTAAAATAATTTAACTTCAAGACCTAAGAGAGAATTATTAATAAAGAAAACAATAAAGAAAAGTTTCACTTGTGATAAAATGTTTTATTGATGTACACAGATTCAATCTGGATAACTAAGTATGTTTTCTCAATTTGTTGCAGTTTCGTAAAACTTTTTGTATTTTTGAAATAAATTAAAAACCAACAATTGATTCTGTATCAACTTTTTTTTCTCTCCTAGATCAGAAAACAAAACTTGTCTTTATCAGGTATTTTAGTCAAAGTAATAAAATCTAATTTCTCTATAAACTTCAGTATTTGGGTTTTCTATTGAGAATGAACTTTCTAAACTTCAGTATAGTTTTTCAACATTCTTGTTACACATTAAATAAAAACTCAGTTAAAAATAAATCTGTCATCGTGTGTAAAAACAGTTATTTAGACGTTACGATGATCTCAGTTTGACAGATTTTAATTTCAGATGTTTTGGCGTCTCCAGCTTCTCCCATATTAAAATAAGGGAAGAGTTTCTCAGTGAAAGTTTCTCTGTGAGTGAAGATGTGACTCATGTCTTCAGAGTCGTAGAAGGACACCTCCCCCCTGTCATAGTCCAGCTGGACCCTGATCCTCTGGAGACTCTTCTGCACTATGAGAGTTTCACCAAAAACATCAAAGTATTCTCCATCATCAAACATTAAACACCAGATTCCATATTTTGGTGAAATAAATCTCACTCCCTTCCTGTCGACTGACTCTTTAACTAAACCGATCAACCAGTCAGGATGATCTCCCACCTCCACCTCCCAGCTGTGTTTCCCTGAGCTGAAACCCTCAGAACCAAAAACACTGGTGTATTTCATGTTTCTCTCTGGATTATCAGGAAGCTGCTGATTTGTGTCTCCACGTCTCACACTGGTCAGATCATCAGACAGGCAGAGCCAGCGATTCGCAGTGTTTGGGTCCAGAACAACAGGACTGAAGTGGACCTTGTCCTTCATCTTGTCCCAGACTCTGAAGGACAGGTTGCCCAGATGTTGGGCCACATCTGTCAGGACTCCTGAGAGCAGCTGTGGATCTGACAGTGAGCTCTGGGTTCTGGCTCTGGTCTGAGTGTCTTTATAAGTGCTGAGGAAGGACACGTTGTCTTTCTGCAGGTCTTCTTCAACAGCAGAGATACTGTCTGACAGAGAGGAGATGTGCTCCTGAATCCTCTTCATCTCTCTGCTGATAGTCTTCCTCTTCTGCTCCTCTTCCTCCCTCAGAGCTGCCAGTCTGGACTCCTCTTCCTCTCTCAGGAGCTGGTGGAGCTTGTTGAACTCTGCTCTGATCTGTGTCTCTGTGGACAGCAGCTGCTTCTTGGAGTGTTGGATCACATCATTGTATGTTTCCTCCACATGTTGGTGTTTGTTCCTCTTGTCCTGCAGAGACTTTAAGTCAGATCTCAGCTGCTCCTTCAGCTCACTGACTGCTTGTTCTACAGGAACCACTTTGTGGTTCTGGTGGAGAGAAAACTCACAGACAGGACACACAGCTCTCTGCTCGTCTCTACAGAACAGTTTAGGATCTTCTTGGTGTTTGCTGCACACCACCTCCACCTTCTTCTCTCCTTTTTCTGTCTCAGATGATCCAGGTTTCTGTCGTCCAGCAAAAGTATCAACAAGTTCTTTTAAAGTAAAATTCACCAATGGATGATNTCTCTCAGGAGCTGGTGGAGCTTGTTGAACTCTGCTCTGATCTGTGTCTCTGTGGACAGCAGCTGCTTCTTGGAGTGTTGGATCACATCATTGTATGTTTCCTCCACATGTTGGTGTTTGTTCCTCTTGTCCTGCAGAGACTTTAAGTCAGATCTCAGCTGCTCCTTCAGCTCACTGACTGCTTGTTCTACAGGAACCACTTTGTGGTTCTGGTGGAGAGAAAACTCACAGACAGGACACACAGCTCTCTGCTCGTCTCTACAGAACAGTTTAGGATCTTCTTGGTGTTTGCTGCACACCACCTCCACCTTCTTCTCTCCTTTTTCTGTCTCAGATGATCCAGGTTTCTGTCGTCCAGCAAAAGTATCAACAAGTTCTTTTAAAGTAAAATTCACCAATGGATGATCCTTTGCAATTTTTCTTTTACAGATGGGACAGTTCTTGTTCTGAGTTTGTTCCCAGAACTTCTGCAGGCAGCTTGAACAGAAGCTGTGGTTGCAGCTCAGAGACACAGGATCTTTGAAAGTCTCTGAACAAACATGGCAGCTCAGGAAACTCTGAAGAAGTTCTCTTTCAGCCATTTCCTCCAAACTTTTCTTCTTCGTCAATAGTTAGACTCACCTCAAATCTGTTTAAACCAGTCCATTAAACAGTTTTTGTCCTTCACTCTGTCAGTGCGTCTCAGCTCCAGGAAAAAAGTTTCAAAATGAACTTTAAACCTCTCTGACAGTTTATGATCTCTGATCTTTGATTTTCTTATCAACACAGGGTGGAGTTTGATTTAATAACTTATAAAATCTCTTCCTTCATGAAGTGCATACGAGTGATTTGGAAATATGTTTTCCAACAAAGATTTGTTTTTCAAAAAAGAGGAGTTACTTTTTACATTGTGAACACATTTGTGTTTTCTAAATAAAAAATACTTCAAAGTATAGATTTAAAGCTGGAAACATTTTCACTAACTTTACTTGAAGCAAAAGTTTATTCTTTATCCCACTTGTTGTGGTCCTAAAGATTCAAGATTCAAGGATTTTATTGTCATTCACAACACTTGTGGTTCATTAGGTGGAACAAATCTATGCACACAGGGTCCCAGTTACATCCAACAAAAAACAAATTGTAAAAAAAAATATGAGTAAAATCCAAGTCATGAACTAAGAATATACTACATTCACTAAATTAAGAATACACAAGACTAAGAATACACTAGCAGATCGCTCTTGTAAATGAGTCCTTGAGGCTCAATGAGATTAACCTGACAAAATAAAGGTTGAATGAACTAGTACAAAAACAACGTGCCAAAACAACAGCAGCACGAACATGAGTCTGTGTGAGCAGATGAGGATTAATGAACACAGCAACATGAAATAATCAGCAGCATGAGATCAGCATAATGGATAATCAGCAGCACATAACAACCAAGTGGCATTACAGTGATGTTTCATGGTTAGAGATTCATGAGTCTAACAGCCTCAGGGTAGAAGCTGTTCCTCAGTCTAGTGGTTCTACACTTAATGCTCCTCACCCTTCTGTCTGAGAGGAGTGGGGCAAAAAGTGTGTGTGCTGAGTGAGTGGGGTCCTTCACGATGCAGGTGCTCTCTTCCTGCATCTGGAGGTGTAGATGTCTGTGATGGTGGGGAGACTGACTCCAACAGACTTCTGTGCAGCCTTCACCACTCTCTGCAGAGTTTTTCTTTCTGCAGCTGTGCAGCCTCCATGCCACACGTTGATGCTGGAGCACAGGATGCTCTCCACTGCACACCTGTAGAAGGAGGTGAGGACTGAGCTTCTCAGACCAGCTCGTCTCAGCTGTCTGAGGAAGTAGAGTCTCTGATGAGCTTCTTGATCAGGCTGGTGGTGTTGCTCCAGCTGAGGTTGTAATTTAGTTGCACACCCAAGTACTGTACTTGTAGCTGGAGACCACTTCCACCTCAGGTCCTCTTATGTTCAGGGGTAGGTGTGTTTGTTCCTTTTGAAGTCCACGACCATCTCCTTCGTCTTCTTCACAGCTGATGTGAAGGTCTTTTTGTAGGACAGACTTAAACCAAGTAAAGAGCAGCATTACTCAAGATGAACCAACAACACAACGTCACATTTCTAAACCAAGTGCAACTTTTTTCATTCAACCTTTATTTATACAGGTTAGTCCCATTGAACCTCAGGGACTCATTTACAAGAGAGACCTGAATTTTAACAAAGCGTGATGACAACTAGGGATGCACCGATCCACATTTTTCACTTCCGATCCGATACAGATACTTATTAACTCAGTATCGACCGATACCGATACTTTCCCGATCCGATACTGTTCAGGTATTTGACTCTGTATAATGAAACTTTTGCACCCAAACTATTCATTTTAACATTGTGTGAGATAAACCCAATGAAGACACTCTTAAGCCTTACAATAGGGAACCCCCTTATTGTAAGGCTTAAGAGTGTCTTCATTGGGTTTATCTCACACAATGTTAAAAAGGGCAGTCACAGATTGTGATTGAACACAAGTGCTCTTTGAAGCTGGATCGGAAAAGTATCGGTAGGTTTGATCCGATACCCGATACTTAAATAATGCTGGTATGTGTGTGTGTGTGTGTGCGTGCGTGCGTGCGTGCGTGCGTGTGTGTGTGTGTGTGATTTTAGCACTGGGGTGGAGGCTAAGTTGGTAGAGCTGTTGCTTCTCAGTGAAAAGGTTGCTGGATCAAATCCCACCTGTGGACCTTTCTGGGTGGAGTTTGCATGTTCTCTCTGTGCATGTGTGGGTTTTCTCCAGGTACTCCTGTTTCCTCCCACAGACCAAAAATATGCATTTTAGGCTGATTGTTGACTCCAAATTGTCCCTAGGTGAGAGAGTGAATGGTTGTTTGTCTCTGTGTCTCTGTGATGGACTGGAGACCTGTCCAGGGTGTCCCCCGACTCTCGCACAGTGACTGCTGAACATGGGCACCAGTGAACCAGAAAGTAAAAAGCAGCTAAAGATGGATGGATGGATGGATGGATAGATGGATGAATGGATGGATTTAAATACTAAAAATTCTAATGTTGGTGGTTGTTTAGCTTCAGTTTCTGTTTTTTAAAATTGTCAGATCAGATTTCAAAGTTTTATTTTATGACATATTTATAACAACTGAGGATGACCCAAAGTGCTTTACAGACAAACCATAAATCAATAAAATATAAAATACAAACACAACAGGCCAATAAAGTAAATAAAGACAGCACAAGGTGACTTTATTTGAATCCAAAGCCAAATAAATAAGTTTGGTCTTAAACAAGGTTTTAAAAGTCTTTTGTCTGATCTGTCTGAATATTGAAGGAGAGACTGTTCCAAAGGTCCATCCATCCATTATCTTTTACCCACTTCTCCTATTTTGGGTCAAGGGGGTTGCTGGTGCCCATGTCCAGCAATCACTGTGCACACCCTGGACAGGTCTCCAGTCCATCACAGGGACACATAGAGACAAACAACCTTTCACTCAATTTAGCGTTTTACACAATCAGCCTAACGCATGTTTTTTGGTCTGCGTGAGGAAACCAGAGTACCCGGAGAAAACCCACACATGCACGGAGAGAACATGCAAACTCCACCCAGACAGGCCCCCGGAGCGGGATTTGAACCAGGGACCTGCTCGCTGAGAAGCAGTGGCTCTACCAGTTATGCCACCGTGCCGCCCGTTCCAAAGGTCAACAATGATAAAATAAACTTCTGCTGTGACACTTCCTTTTTAGAATTTAACCCAACATTTTATTGTAAAACCCGCAGAGAGAGCAGTTTGATTTATTATCAACCTATAAAAGGTATCCTGCAAAACAAGGCAACAAATATTCTGACTAACATTTATTTATTTTTATTTATGTTTATGAACATGACAAGAAACAATAACCTTTAAATATTTATTTTCTAACATAATTCATAAAAAAGGCAACACCATCCATCCATCCATCCATCCATCTTCTTCCGCTTATCCGGGGTCAGGTCGCGGGGGTAGCAGCCTAAGTAGGGAGGCCCAGACTTCCCTCTCCCCAGCCACTTGGAGCAGCTCCTCCGGGGGAATCCCAAGGCGTTCCCAGGCCAGCCGAGAAACATAGTCCCTCCAGCGTGTCCTGGGTCTTCCTCTGGGTCTCCTCCCGGTGGGACATGCCCGGAACACCTCACCAGGGAGGCGTCCAGGAGGCATCCTAACCAGATGCCCGAGCCACCTCAACTGGCTCCTCTCGATGTGGAGAAGCAGCGGCTCTACTCCGAGTCCCTCCCGGATGACCGAGCTTCTCACCCTATCTCTAAGGGAGAGTCCAGACACCCTGCGGAGAAAACTCATTTCAGCCGCTTGTATCCGAGATCTCGTTCTTTCGGTCACAACCCAAAGCTCATGACCATAGATGAGGGTGGGAACGTAGATCGATCGGTAAATTGAGAGCTTTGCCTTTTGACTCAGCTCTCTCTTCACCACGACAGACCGGTACAGCGCCCGCTTCACTGCGGACGCTGCACCTATCCGCCTATCGATCTCACGCTCCAGTTTTCCCTCATTCGTGAACAAGACCCCGAGATACTTAAACTCCTCCACTTGGGGCAGGACCTCCTTCCCGACCGGGAGAGGGCATGCTACCCTTTTCCGGCTAAAGACCATGGCCTCGGATTTGGAGGAACTTATCGTCATCTTGGCCGCCTCACACTGGGCTGCAAACCGCTCTGGTGAAAGCTGTAGATCACGAACTTATGAAGCCAATAGGACCACATCATCTGCAAAAACAGAGATGTGATTAAACGGATCCCCTCAACACCTTGGCTGTGCCTAGAAATTCTGTCCATAAAAGTTATGAATAGAATCGTGACAAAGGGCAACTGTGGCGGAGTCCAACTCTCACTGGAAACGAGCCTGACTTACTGCCGGCAATGTGGACCAAGCTCTGACACCGGTTGTACAGGCACCTAACAGCCTTTATCAAAGGGCTTGGTACCCCATACTCCCGCAGTACCCCCCACAGAACCCCCAGGGGGACGCGGTCGAATGCCTTCTCCAGGTCCACAAAGCATATGTAAATTGGTTGGGCATACTCCCACGTACCCTCCAGGACCCTGCTGAAGGTGTAGACCTGGTCCAGTGTTCCACAACCAGGATGAAAACCACGCTGCTCCTCCTGAATCCGAGGTTCGACTATCCGATGGACCCTCCTCTCCAGAACCCCTGAATAGACCATACCAGGGAGGCTTAAGAGTGTGATCCCCCTATAGTTGGAACACACTCAATGGTCCCCCTTTTTGAATAGGGGAACCACAACCCCAGTCTGCCAATCCAGGAGAACTGCCCTCGATGCACACACAATATTGCAGAGTTGCGTAAGCCAACACAACCCTACAACATCCAGAGCCCTAAGGAACTCAGGGCGAATCTCATCCACCCCTTGGGGCCCTGCCACCGAGGAGATTCTTAACCACCTCAGTGACCTCAGCACCAGAGATTGGAGAGCCCGACCCAAAGTCCCCGGGCTTCACTTCCTCAGTGGAAGACATGCCAGTGGGATTGAGGAGGTCTTCAAAGTATTCTGTCCACCGACTCACATCCCAAGTTGAGGTCAGCAGCAAGCCACCCCCACTATAAATGGTGTTGGTCGCGTACCGCTTTCCCCCCATGATGGTGGACCAGAATCGCCTAAAAGCCGTACAGAAGTAATTCGCCATGGCCTCTCCGAACTCCACCTATGCCCGAGTTTTTGCCTTAGCAAAAACCCAAACTACGTGCCGTTTGGACTGCCGGTACCCATCAGTTGCTTCCGGGGTCCCACAGGCCAGAAAGGCCCAATAGGACTCCTTCTTCAACCTGACAGCATCCCTCACTGCCGGTGTTCACCACCGGGTTTGAGGGTTGCTGCCACGACAGGCACCAACAACCTTGTGGCCACAGCTCCGATAAGCTGCCTCGACAATAGAGGCGCTGAACATGGCCCACTCAGACTCAATGTCCCCCGCCTCCCTCGGAACATGTTTGAAGCTTTCCCGGAGCTGGGAGTTAAAGCTCCATCTTACGGGAGACTCTGCCAGATATTCCCAGAAGACCCTCACAATACGTTTGAGTCTGCCAGGTCTGACCGGCATCCTCCCCCACCATCGGAGCCGACATCACCACCAGGTAGTGGTCAGTTGACAGCTCCGCCCCTCTCTTCACCTGAGTGTCCAAGACATGCAGCTGCAGATCAAATGAGATGACAACAAAGTCGATCATCGAACTTCGACTTGGGGTGTCCTGGTGCCAAGAGCACATATGGACACCCTTATGCTTGAACATGGTGTTCGTTATGGACAATCCATGACGAGCACAGGAGTCTGAAAGTTATGCACCATATCTCATGTTCCCTGAAGGAAGGGAACGAGGTGCAACACATTGACTATGGGAATTGCGCCGCTGCGCAGTTCACCTGAAGTAATACATTCACGCCTTTTAAGGCAGGTGGGCGTCAACATCACCAAAGAGGCCCCGCCCTCTTTATATAAAGACGACAGTGCCCATCTTAATTCCTCCAAGTGCATTTCACGGAGCTTGGGCATTGAAAGGACAAACATGTGTTGCACCTCGTTCCCTTCCTTCAGGGAACGTGAGTTATGGTGCATAACTTTCAGTTCCCTTATCAGTCATGTTCACTCGGTGCAACACATTGACTATAGGAACGTAATTCATTCACGCCCTGAAAATGCTCTGGAAAAATGCATGCTTGTGAGAACTTACGCCTTTATACTTTAGGCCACATATGTCAAGGCGGCGGCCCGCGGGCCAGATCCGGCCCGCAAAACAGTTATTTATGGCCCCCTGGATGATATTTAATAACTATTAGAGCCGGCCCGCAAGCCACAGAACACCGGCAGCCGGCTCTCAGCTGTAAACAAGGTGAAATGTCCGCTGCTAAGCTTCATTCTAACTCCGGCTGAAGTGGTGGAGGTGCTCAGCTTCATTCTAACTCCGGCAGAAGTGGTGGAGGTGGGGGGTGGGAGAAGTGACGATATTCCAATGCACAGCAACACTTTCCTCAGCCCTCCCCATCTTGTTTTCTCACAGACATAGTCTCGCGAGTTTTGGGTGCAGTGACTGACGAGACTTTAAGACAGCAGTGGAGCTATCGGTGCGAAGTAAACATGGATGCTCATGCAGCAGAACTAGCAAACAAGCAAACGAAAACTTATTATTTTCACACAGAGTGGGAGGAGGAGTATTTTTTTGTTTATTCTAATTCGAAGTCTATTTGCCTCATCTGTAATTCGAGCGTTGCCTTGCCCAAAAAGTGTAACTTGGAGCGGCATTTCAAGACGATGCACAAACTGTTTGAGACAGATTTCCCTCCTAAAAGTTGTTTATGGACTCAGAACATGCTGGAGCTAAAACACAAGCTTGCAGCACAGCAATCGATCTTCACTCAGCCCAGCACAAAAGGTAAGGTTGCTACGATCGCCTCCTACCGTGTTAGCTGCATCCTGGCTCAACATAAGAAGTATTTCAGTGATGGAGAAGTTATGAAAGAAGCGTTTATTATTCTGCATTATTCACCTGGATTATTGAGCATAAATCAGGATGTTATTCTTTTATTCACCTGGATTATTGAGCATAAATCAGGATGTTATTCTTTTATTCACCTGGATTATTGATCATGCATCAGGATGTTATTCTGTTATTTACCTGGATTATTGAGCATAAATCAGGATGTTATTCTGTTATTTACCTGGATTATTGAGCATAAATCAGGATGTTATTCTGTTATTCACCTGGATTATTGAGCATAATTCAGGATGTTATTCTGTGTTATTTACCTGGATTATTGATCATGCATCAGGATGTTATTCTGTTATTTACCTGGATTATTGAGCATAAATCAGGATGTTATTCTGTTATTCACCTGGATTATTGAGCATAAATCAGGATGTTATTCTGTTATTCACCTGGATTATTGAGCATAAATCAGGATGTTATTCTGTGTTATTTACCTGGATTATTGAGCATGCATCAGGGTGTTTTTCTGTTATTCACCTGGATTATTGAGCATAAATCAGGATGTTATTCTGTGTTATTTACCTGGATTATTGAGCATGCATCAGTGTGTTTTTCTGTTATTCACCTGGATTATTGAGCATAAATCAGGATGTTATTCTGTGTTATTCACCTGGATTATTGAGCATAAATCAGGATGGTATTCTGCATTATTCACATGAGTTATTGATCATAAGTGTTTATTGAGGCTTTATTTAATATTTTATTTAATTCATTTATTCATTCATTTAAAAGAGACAAAATAAAACAAATTCATAAAAAAAACATTGAATGAAAAGAGTGCAGAAAGAAGAAAAAAAACTTCTATCACCTCCTTATAATAAACATTGAACCAGTCCGGCCCTTGGCTTGTAGCAAATTTGTTTTTTTGGCCCTCGGTGTATTTGACTTTGACACCCCTGCTTTAGGCGTTTTAGCTGTTCTCTACTGTGTGTTAGAGAGGACAGCCTGAGTGACATCACATGTTGTGACATCCAACCTGTAGTACCTTGCAAACGTGTTTGTGGAGGTCCAATTTGCAGCCGCACAGATGTCTGCCACTGGCACACCCTTAAAAAGAGCTCATGAGGTATCTAGGCCTCGAGTGGAATGGGCGTGTACCCCAGAGGGTACCTGTTGACCTTTGCTGTTGCACGCCCTTTTTATGGCCTCGTCACCCAGTGTGAGCGGCGCTGCTTTAAAAGGGCTCTGCCAGCAACAGGGTTGGCAAACATACAAACAGTTGGTTTGTTTTTCTCCAGCTGACAGTTTTTTTCAATGTAAGCACTCAGAGCCCTAACAGGGCAGAGTGCTTTCAGCTTCCTCTGTGCTTCAGTGAGGATGGGGGGGGGGAGGGAATGTTGAGAGCTCAAAGTCCAGACTTCTAAGGTTTAGAGTTGGAACCTTTGGCACGTATGCAGGGTTTGGACGCAAGGTGACCTTTGACCCGTCCGGGGCAAACCTTGTACACATTGGGTGCACAGATAAAGTGTGGAGGTCACCCACACATTTAGCTGAGCAAAGAGCTAAGAGTAGAGTAGTTTTATAAGATAACAAATCTATCTTAATGCTGCTCAGAGGCTCAAATGGAGGCTCACACAAAGCATCCAGGACTAACTGGAGGTCCCAGTCTGGGGCCAAAGTCCTGCTGGGGGGCCTTTTTCTCAATACGCCCTTCATGAAATATATCATGAGAGGATGGATGCTGGGTGATTTGCCACCCCAGCCTTTGTGACACGCCGAGATGGCTGACAAAAAGACCTTAATTGTGGAAAAGAAGCAGCCCTTCTCCAGTAGGTCTTGTAGAAAAGTGAGGAGCTGGACCAGGTCACAGGAATATGAGATGATGTTCCTTTCTAGACACCAGGCCTCAAAAACACGCCATTTGTGAGTGTAGAGGGTCTGAGTTGACTGGGCTCTCACTCCCTGTATTGTATTTACGACGTTACCGGGGAGGCCGCAGGCCATCAGTCGGTTCCTCTCAGCGACAAGGCTGAGAGTTGCCACAGTTCTGGACGTGGGTGTAGGAGCTGCCCGTAGGCCTGAGTCAGCAGGTCCTTGTGTGGAGGCAGCTGCCATGGTGTCCCAGACAATAGTGAGATTATCTCTGGGAACCATAGTTTCTGTAGCCATCTGGGAGCTATGAGTATCAAGGAAAGAGCTCTCCTACGTACACGTTCCAGCGTCACCTGAATCAGAGAGATAGGGGCAAACACATAATATAGCACCCCTGCTAGCCAGTTGTGTGCCAGAGCGTCTGTTCCCAGCAGTGCGTCTGTTTCTTTCATTGAGAAGTACAGGATGCAGTGCGTGCTGATTTTGCAGGTGAACAGATTGACGGATGCCCGCCCGTATCGTGCCCAGATCTAGTCCACGACACGCGGGTTCAGCCTCCACTCTGAGGCTAGCAGTGGCCCTCTGAGAAGTTTAGTTCACCCGGGATGTGTGTCGCTCTGAGTGACAATATTCGGGGGTTGCACCACGTGAGCAGCTTGTGTGTCAGGCTGAAGAGGGGTCGGGGCCTTGTCCCCCCTTCTCTGTTGATAAAAGACACTGTTGTCTAATTGTCTGATTTTATCAACACGTGCTATTTTGTAATCAGCCCCTTCTTGTAAAAGTGCTTCATGGACAGAAAAACAGCTTTTAATTCCAGGAACCTTGATGTGGAGCTTTGCCTCCTGCTGTTTCCAGATCCCTTGTGCATGCTGATTTCTGCAGAACGCTCCCCAACCTCTCTTTGAAGCGTCTGTGGGGATCACCACACGAGACAGTACTCGTCCCAGTAGGATGCCTGTTGTGAACACTGAAGGGGCCCTCCAAGGTTCCAGTGCTGTCACGCACTCTGCACTGATTAGAATCTTCTCTGCCTGCCTGAAGGAGGTAGGGTACATTTGTTTGTTTAGCCATATCGGCAGAGCACGCATTTTTAATAAGGCCTGAGGCACTCAGACAATGGCTGCTGCCAGGAGGTCCAAAAGACGTTGGCACAGTTTGAGAGACACTCTCTGGCCCAGCTGAAAGCATGCCAGGCAGAGGCGGATTGATGAAACCCGAGCCTCTGAGACCCATGCCCTGTACAGAATGGTGTTGACCTGTACTCCCAAAAATATGGTAATCTGGGATGGTATCAGATTGCTTTTCTGCAGGTTTATGATGAAGCCCAGAGCCTCCAGGTGCGTCATCACCATCTGTGAGTGCAGCTGGACTTGTGCTCTGTCGTTGGCGAGGATCAAAAGATCGTTGAGATAATTCATAATCCTGACCCCTTGATCCCTGAGTGGGGTTAATGCCGCATCCAGACATTTTGTAAATGTTCTTGGAGTGGTTTTTAATCCAAAAGTTAGAGCCAGAAATTTGTAAGCTTTTCCTTTGAATGCAAAGCGGAGACATTTTCTGTGGCTTTTCCAGATGCTCACGTGGAAGAATACATCCTTGAGATCCACTGTACAGGTGTAATCCCCCAGTCTTACCGACTGGATCACCTGTTTCAACACAAGCATTCTGAACTTGTATGTTTTTATCCTTCTGTTCAGTGCTCTGAGATCCAGAATAGGCCTCAAGCCCTGGTCTCGTTTTGGCACGAGGAAATACTTGCTGTGGTGACCTGTGTGAATATTGTGTGTTGGAACAATATTTATCACTCCTTTCTGCAGCATCATTGATATTTCCTCCCTCAAGACGTGTGCACAGTCTGGGTTTATGTTTGATGTCAGCAACCCCGTGAATGGGGGTGGCCTCTTGTGGAACTGCAGTCGGAGGCCTTGACAGACTGTTGACATGACCCACGTGTTTGGAAGACACGCCCCCCAGGTCTGAGCGTGTGCTCTGAGCCTGTGAGGCATGTGTATTGTGGTTTGTTTGTGTGACGTGGGTACGGGAGGGGGAGCAGTTCCCCCACCCCCCCCGCTCGGACCCCGACAAGCTGACTTGTCCACCAGCGGTCGCTAGGAAGTCTGCCTGCTCCAGACAGACTTCTGACGCCTCGCTGAGGCTCATAGTGTTCTGACCTGACACCTTGTGTTTCACGAGGGAGGAAGGGTGATTGTCCTCTCCCTTCATCGTGACTGTTTTCATAAAAATGGTGCTGTTTTTTTTTTTTTTTTTGAGTCAAGACACAGGGCAGTTTGTGCTTTTGGTACTTTGGTATTTTTTCTTCATCTGCCACCTTTCATTTTATATTTTAATTTTCTTGTTATCTGTGTGTTAAAATGTATTATTTTGTTATAAAATGAATGAATCAATAAATCAATTTTTGTGTTTTAAAGAACAAAGTGTCTTTTTTACATACACAGCAGAAAAGTGTTGTTTTGTGCACACACAAATGTCACCAGCTTTTTGTTGTTTTTTTACACATAAAGTCTGGGCTTAAAAGTCTAGGTTCCCATACCACATGGGCGGACGAACCCGTAAAACTACGAAGTGGTCCCGTTTCGTCAGGCCAACTTCTGCCTTCTGTCCCGGTTCGTCGAGGAAGTTCTCGGCGGAACCGCTTGGTGAGAAACGAACCTGTTCCTGGCCCACAACTGGCCAGCCTGAGGTGGTCCTGCTATGGGTGTCTGCCGTTGCTCCCCGTCATACTCTGGCCTTTTTTGTAGGGGACGGCGTGTGGCTGAGCGGTGTCGAGGTTGCACGGTCCTGCTCCCACTGGTGTCTCTGGGGAGTGCCAAAGCTTTTCTCGGCATCCCCTTGCGTAGGGCCTCAGCCTGTTTTCGCCTTTGCTTCAGCCTACTCTGGATATGCTCCAGAACCCCTCCGAAGAGTCCCGACGGCTCGATCGGGTGGTGGAGCAAGGGGTACTGTTGGCCCTCTGGCAGATCCATCAAGGTCAGCCACAGGTGGTGCTGGGTGATGACCACTTCAGCCATGCATCTCCCCTAAGCGATGGCCGCTGTCCCCATCATCCGGAGGACTAAGTCAGTCACCTTGCGGGCTTCTTCCAGGATCTCTGCTGCAGCCTTCTTGTTCGTTGTTTGCTGGAGATCCTGCAGCTTCTTTGCCAAGTAGGCTTGCATCATGGCCGATACGTTCATGGCCGGACCATGAGGCCCTGAGCTCGGTAACATTTTTCGAGCTGGGAGGCCGAGGCGCGGCAGGCTTTGCTGGGCAGAGTTGGCTTCGCGCCCGACGTCCTGGGGGTCAAGTGAGCCGCCAGTGTGTCCTCCATCTGCGGGACGTGGTGATTCCTGCTGCATCCATTCCGGTGACATCGAGGAACTGGGAGAGAGGCAGAAGCATGGGAGCCCTGGGTTCAGCCCAGGTGCGAGTGAGCTCCGTCAGGAAATCCAGAAAAATCTGCATCCTTTGCCTCATGGCCGACTGCTGTTTCACGACAAAATAGTTCCCCGCCAACCTTGTTACCTGTTGTCGAGGTGGGGGTTCTGACCAGCTGATCCGCAGCGTGTCTGCCGCTCTGCGACACAAGTCAAACAGAGCGGGGATGGAGACATCCGTCTCTGGCTGAGCTGTCGTCGGGTTCTGGGAGGCTTCTTCTTCCCCCTCTTCCTCGTTTTCAGCCTTGCTGTCTGAAATTTCACCTGAGGCTGTTAGCGAGAGCTCATCTGCGCGAAACAAGCTCCGTGTATCAAACTCGGCGGTGGAGTCCCCGACGGGGGCCGCCATGTCCATACTATCCCCCCAGTCAGCTTGTCCATCATCCTCCAGTTCGATGGCTTCGATAGGAGGGAGCACCTCTGTGAGGTCCGGGTCTCATGCTGCTGCGGTGCTGCCCATGGCCTTGGCCAAGATGTCCACGCGGCGCTTCTTTTTTTTTTCCTTTTATAGATGGCCTCCATTCTCACCTTACATCCATCCTCTCACACCAATATAATTTTTTATAGAGAGAAAGGAAAGACAGAAAGTAAGACAACAAAACACAAAAATTATCCACAAAAAAGCACAAGGCAAACACACCCAACCTCTGTTTGCAATCCTGCAAAGTACATGACAGAACATAGCAACACGTGCATAAAGACTAATTACATTTATGACCTTGCAGTAGATTTCCATAAATATACATACCCATACCTACAAATATATATACAGTATACATACATATACATTCATATTCATTCATATACCCATCTACATATCTGCATATATCTACATATACATCCCTGCATCCATTTGTGTGTGGTTGTGAGCATGCATAAGTGAAAAAGTTTCCTCCAATAGAACATTCAATAGCAACCGTGAAACATCAGAGATCCGCCCCCACAAGGCCCGAGGCAGGCAAAGGGGCAACCAGAGCCCAAGACCCCAAGAAGGACCCCGAGCCCAGAGTCCCCAGGGCCACCCGAACAGGACGAGCCACTCATCAACTCCCCAGATCTGACCAAAGGGGGATAACAGGAAAAGACCCACCAGCGACCATACACAATGACCCCCCGGGGTCAACAGCGACAAATTCACAGGCCCCCGCCGGAGGCCGTTGCACCGACGTAGCCCCAGGCCCGGACACCCAGGCCCGGGCACCGGGGACGTCCACCCCTCAGGCCCAGACCCGACAGGACCAGAGGACCCGAGCCCCACCAGGCAGTCACCAGGCCGAGCCGACACACGCCCAAGCGCCCAACCCCAGACAGCGAAGGCCCCAGGCACGCCCGCAGGCAAGGGAACACCCACCAGGGGGCCACATGGCAGGAGCGCGACACCGAGTAGCCTCAGATGTATCAGAGAGGGGGCAGTCCAAGTCCCAGCCTGACAGACATTCATACACAGACACACTCATTCAGACCCACCCTCATCCTCACCCTCACTCACAGAAAGACAAACAATAACGACACGTTCCATTCATAATCCCGATGCACACTCTATACCCCCTAGGTCCAAGACATGTACCTGCCCCCTACATGGGGCAGCCCACATCCAAACCCAGGAGGTAGGCCCATTCATTCTGGGGCGGAGAATAGCAGACATCCAAGATCCGGCCCAACCCGCGCCCTGCCGACAGGACAGGACACCCGAGCCCAAGCAGCCCCAGAGGGAGCGCACCGCCAGCCCCGCCCACGGCGAACCCCCAGGCCCCGAACCCCCCAATAGTCCAAGACAACACCCGACGGCCCGTCACCTTATCGGACCCCATCCCCAGAATAGCCGCCAGAGAACCAGGGGGGTCAGAGAGAAGAAAATAAAAATAAAAAAATGAAAAAATAAAATAAAAAAAAACAAAGAACACAAAGTCCCACATGGACGAAATGGCCAAGAGCGCCCGTCCAACCACCGACAGAGCCAGTAAGCACCGGGAGCGGGCCCCCACCATAGTAAAGGGCCCACCCACCGGCCATGCATAGTCCCAGACCATCATCAAGGACATCCACTCAATCCCCACCCTAGAAGAAATACTAGACCCATCCTTCATGCTAACAACTTTCAGAACACCACACTAGACACCCAGGCTGGGACAACCTGCCCCCTTCCATGGCCACCAGTCACGCCCCCAAACACCCAACCCCCCAGCACATGAACCCCCAACCCACCAGCGAGCCGAGGGCCCCCCGGCCAGAGCCGGGCACCAGAGCGCAAGCCAGCCCATAGCCCGGCGACCCGCCCGCCAGAGCCCAGATCCCCGATCCCCACCAGGCCCAAGCCCGGGGACGACATGCCCCCAGAATCCCAAGCCCCCGGTGCCCACCCGAAACCACCCCAGCACAACCGGATCACCGATCGGTGACCCATGACCGTCGCCACAGACCCCCCCAGAGCCCGTATGCTGCCCCCAGCAGACATCCTCCAGAACCCCCCCGGTCCTATCCAGGTTGAAGGCAGGGTCCTCCCCGCCCAAAGAGCCACACCCCCAGGCGTCCCAAACCCCGACCTTCCCCCACACCAGCCACGATGCCCCACAAGGCCAGATCCCAGACCCCTACCATCACTATGTAACAGAGCCGATCAAAGAATGCCAGATAGATTGATCTGATGTGTCGGCAGATGCTGTTTCAAGACTAATATGATCTAACAGAATATTTTTATACTGATTAATGCTAAGATTATTTTTATTTTTCCAATTCATGAGTATGGTTTTCTTTGCGATGCATAAGGCAGTGAAAATCATGCGGTATATATGTTTTTCTAATATTACATCTTCAAAGATAGCCAGTAAACAAACAGATGGAGAGAGTGGAATATTACATTTCAGACAATTAGACAAGTCCTCACAGACCTGGACCCAGAACCTCTGAACAGGTGGACAGAACCAGAGTGCGTGGATATAATCATCAGGTATATTGCTTGTGCACTGTGAGCAAATTTTAGATGATGTAAATTCTATCTTAAACATTCACTGACCTGTACAATGTACTCTATAGAGAACTTTATACTGTATTAATTGTAAATTTGAGATTATAGTCATTTTTAATGTTTTTAAACATATTTGAGACCAGATGTTTTGGTCAAAGTTGACTAATAAATCTGTCTCCCATTTTGCCACAGGTAGTGTTATGGAGTCATCTATTCTAGACAATTTCTTGTATATTTTAGATAACAATTTGGGTGGTTTAAGATTAATGAACTCTGAGACACATATTGGTGTCACTAACAATGTTCTATTAAGCTTAAATTTCTTCTTTACAATCGACTTAATTTGTTGATATTCTAAAAAGTATTTATTATCAATGCCATATTGTATTATTAAAGGGGACCACACATTCAAAATTCACTTTTTAATGTTTTTTTACTCAACTTTGGGTATTTACTTCATAAAAAAACAGTCCAAAGGCCAAAAAAATGCACCCAGTGGTTTATTTACTCTAAGTAGATTTATTTTACTGTGATAAAAACGGCTCGTTTTTGAAATAAACTGGAAGTCAATCGCGCTTGTGACGTCACAGGCGCGAGGACAACCCACCCCAACATGAGTCCAGCCCCTCACCTAGCAACCCCTGGTTAGGCTCAACCCACTTCTGTATTAAACACATGACTGTTGTTTTTCATGATTTCATCTCATCTTTTGTTTATATGTTATTAATTTCATGTGTACAGCACTTTGTTGCAGCTGTGGTTTTTTAAATGGCTTTATAAATAAAGTATAATTGTTATTTTTATGTTTTAGTTCAATTTTTAGTGTATTTGCGATCGCTCCAAACGCGCAGCCGGCAAAAATTAAACGAGCAGACCCCCGACGTAGGGACCGGCGTCAACGAGCCCCTCTTCTGGCGCGATGGAGCGGAGCTTCAACTGTGCAGCCTCGCAGCAGCCTGGCAGAAGCCTCGCAACAGCGAGGACCTTCTCTTTACCGATTAATTTACGGGAGACACTTGGTGAACTTTGTGTGTCTTGACTGGAACAGCGATAACTCTCAAAGTCTCCGCGTGCAACGAGCGGAGCTGGCGAAAACCGGAAGAGGAACAAGCTAACATTAGCATCGGATTCGGGTGGTCTCATGCTAAAAGGAGCAGCAAACTGCGGCGCGCTCAGACGGGTTTCGGTAAGTTATCTTAAGCTAACACTAACAGTAAGTCAAATGAGTAATAAAAAACGAGCTAATTTTAAAACAACAACACATTACAGATACTGGCTGTGCAGAGGGCGTAAACAGATCGTTGAAGGGCGTGGACTTCAGAACTTCTATCAGAAACCGGTCGTTCAAAACGAAAGTTAAAACTGGCAGAATTAAAAAGGGTATAATTAATTATCTAAGAATTATTTTGTGTATTAAAATGAATTAATATTGTCAAGATAGCACACAGACATAACATAAAATTTTTAAATACTTACATGTGGTCCCCTTTAATTTTGCTGCACTTCTGTCATCCAGCAGGATTGACACCATGTCTAACGCTGCAGGTAGTATCAGCTCCTCTGCTATGGTGTGTGGTTTTTTACACTGAGCTATTTAGTATGACACCTTGTAAGATGCTAACAGTGCTCGCTGGTTTTCTGATGTGGCGCTCATAAAGCGGGATGATTGTTGGCAAAATTCATCACGTTTTCAATTAAAAAACTCCAACGGCTTATCAGCGTAATTGGGGTGTAATGTCGTTAAGTGACGTCTTCATTTATTAGGCTTCATGCTGCCCGCTGCTAATATTTTAAGACATAACAGACACACCGGTCTTTCCTCATCTCCCACCTTCGTCACAGTGAAGCCAAGCGCTAAATACGCTTCATCATATTTCCTCATCTTACCTTTCTGGGGACCTGCTTTCGCATTATCTTCGTCTGTCTTCGCCTTTCTTTTCATCCCTGTTAAATATTTCTCCATGCTGTAACTTCGCTGCACTTTCTAAAACTTCTCATGCGCTGCTGTGGCTTCTTGCTCTGTGAAAAAACTATTCTGCGCGCTCAGTCTGACAACAACAGCGCCACTGCCCCTACTGTCGGGGATGTGTAATTACACTTACCATTTTACTTTCAAAATGTGCAAAACTGGGTCACACGACACGAGCCCCCCTTGGCATCGCACTGCGCCCCCCCAGGGGGGCGCGCCCCACTATTTGAGAAACGCTGGATTAAGGTCAGGACTTTGACTTGGCCATTCCAAAACATGAACTGTATTCTTCTTGAACCATTCTTTGGTAGAATCACTTGTGTGCTTATGGTCATTGTCTTGTTGGATGACCCTTCTCTTGATATTCACTTCAAGGACAAATGTCCTGACATTTTCCTTTAGAATTATCTGATATAATTCAGAATTCATTGTTTTATCAATGATGCTACGCCATCCTGGCCCAGGTGCAGCAAAACAGGCCCAAACCATGATACTTTGTGAGTCCTGTTATCCTGTTAACAGAACCTCTATCAAACATGAAAATAAAACATCCTTCTGTGCAAACACTTTTTTTCTTGACCATGTCAGGGTCAGTGTGGCTGATGGCACGTTGAGGGATTGTTGCACTTAATAATAACATGCTCTATAACATGCTCTAACAACGTCTCCATAACAAGATATGTTAAAAGCTACCCCAACAGAAAACCTTGGCTGAATGCAGAGGTTCACACCCTGCTGGCAGCCAGGAACACTGCCTTCAAGTCTGGAAACTCAGAGGAGCTGAGAAGGACAAAGAAAGAGCTGGTTGCTGGCATTAAGAGGGCCAAGGCAACATATGCACAGAGGATTGAGGGTCAGTTCACCTCACAAGACCCAAGGAGCATGTGGAGGGGCATTAAGTGCATAACAGATTATAAAGGCAGGAGTGAACAATGCCCCAAAGACCCATCTCTGCCTGATGCCCTCAACAAGTTTTATGCACGCTTTGAAGACCCAAACAGACCGCCCAGCTCCAGACTCACCTCACCACCGGATGAAGAGCATCTCAGCATGACCGTAGCAGAAGTAAGAAGTACTTTCAGGAGGATCAACCCTCACAAAGCAACAGGCCCAGACAACATACTCAGGGAAGTGCTGAAAGAATGTGCTGATTATCTCTTCGATGTGCTGGCCGACATCTTTATCACCTCACTTGCCAAGGAGACAGTTCCCACTTGCCTGAAGACCGCCACCATCATCCCAGTCCCAAAAAGATCTACAGTGACTGGTCTGAATGACTATCGGCCAGTGGCCCTCACCCCGATAGTCGCTAAATGCTTCGAAAAACTGGTCATGACCCACATCAAAACATCCATCAACATCAATGAATACCCTCATCAGTATGCATACCGTGAGAACCGATCAACAGAGGATGCCATATCCTCTGTGGTCCACACTGCTCTCACCCACCCGGAACAGAAGGACTCATACATCCGTATGCTCTTTGTGGACTTCACATCTGCCTTCAACATCATTATCCTACAAACCCTGATGTACAAACTATTCACACTAGGACTAAGCCCCTCCATTTGTACCTGGGTCCTAGACTTCTTAATAAACAAACCACAGTCAGTGAGGATCCAAATCTTCTCCTCCTCCACAATAACCTTCAGCACTGGCTCTCCACAGGGATGTGTGTTGAGCCCTCTCCTGTTCACTCTACTCCCATATGATTGTGCAGCTACCCATCCAGGCTGTCATATCATAATGTTTGCAGATGATACAGCTGTGATGGGATGCATCACAAACAATGATGAGTCCAGCTACAGGCAGGAGGTGGAAAACTTGGAGAGCTGGTGCAAGGATAATAACCTTCACATCAATGTGAAGAAGACAAAGGAAATGATTGTGGACTTCAGAAGGAACAAACACACCCACACCCCACTGAACATAAGTGGATCTGTAGTGGAAGTGGTCTCCAGCTACAAGTACTTGGGTGTAAACATGAATGATAACCTCAGCTGGAGCAACAACACCACCAGCCTGATCAAGAAAGGTCATCAGAGACTCAAGAAAGGTCATCAGAGACTCCAATGTAATGACGCCAACACTACAAACAGAGTCCAGCCAAACGGGGTTTATTCAGAAACAGGGAAGAGCTGCTATTACCGAGGCTGCAGCTCACGCCTCAACAGAAAACGCGGTACACACGCGAGCGAAAACACTGCTAGCTGCCTGCTAACAACAACACACTCCCGGAATCTTCTTCTTCGTCTCTCTTTTCCTGGTCCCTCCTCCCTGCTCCTACCCCTCCCCTACCTCCATGACCAGTCCAACACATGAGGGCGGGGGTCAACAGAATCACAACAGCTCAACAAATACACAGAAACACTTGGACCCAAAGCAGGACCAACACAGGGTCGTTACACTACCCCCCCACTACAGAGTCCCTCGCCCACGAGGGGACAAAGTCATCAGACCGTCTTGGGGCCCTCCTCGTCTGTTGTGAGCGAGCTCCCAGCAGCGCTCCCGACTCTGCGGCTGGGACCTCGTTTGACGGCAGTGATAAAACTTCTGGGGATGTTGGCGCACACACCCGAGACCCCGACCATTGGCCTTCTGGGGGCTGCGGTACATACCTGCCTTGATAGGGGGCCAACCTGTCCCTATGCAGAGCTACTCTTCTCCTGTTTTGGGGCATCTGCACTCTGTAGACCACCTCCCCCAGGCGCTCCAACACTCTGCAGGGACCCACCCACTGACTGTCCAGCCTCGGGCACCGTCCCTTCTTCCTACGTGGGTTGTGCACCTAGACCAGTTCCCCTGGAGTAAAGTGTCGGCCTATCGCTCTTACACCACAGTTCAGTTTGTGGCGCATGCCCGCTTGCTCCTGTTGCCTCAGGGCAATTGCATGGGCTGTCTCTAACCTGTCTGAGCGTGGTAGGGGGCCCATGATGTCCACGGCCACTCGCTCCATCGGGGCTCCTAAAACAAACTGTTGTAGGCGGGCGTGAGACTGACCTGTCGGCCCCTTCCGTGCTGTACAGAAGTCACAACGGCGGCAGAAGTCCTCCACATCCCTCCTGCACTGGCCCCAGTAAAACCCCTGTCGGAGGCGGCGTAGAGTCTTTGTAACGCCAAAATGTCCAGACCCAGACGCTCCATGCACGCCCTGCAGGACTACGTCTTTCAGGCCTTTTGGGACTACAGTCTGCCACCGCTCCTCACCCGTGGAGGGGTCCTTCCATGACCTCTGTAGCACCCCGTCTTCCAGACGCAGAGCCTCAAACTTGGACCACAACCTTTTAGTTGCCCGCGAGAGCCTAGCAACCTCCTCCCACGGTGGCTTCAGTTGTCTCTCCACCCACTGCAACATAGGCTGGATATCGGGGTCCTGTTCCTGTTGGTGCCTCCAGCTGTCTGTGCCGACCACCTGCAGCCCTCTGCAGATTACCGAGTCACTCTGCTGGGATCGGGCCCCCACGCCATTAGCATCCATGTCGAGGATGAAAGGGAGGGAGGGGTCTGCAGGAGCGAGGACTGGGGGCTCAGTCAGAGTTTGCCGCAGACGGCCAGACGCTCCCTGGCACTGTTCAGTCCACACATAGTCTTGGTTCTTCTGGGGCACCCACACTGGGGTCATAGGACTTGCAGGTGCCATGGTGGCAGCAATCTGGCTGGGCTGAGGGGAGGTGTGCTTGACAGCTGCGACCTGAGGTTCCGTGTAGCAGACTTAGAATCTTCACCAGCACATCAGAGACTCTACTTCCTCAGACGGCTTAGACAAGCTGGTCTGAGTAGCTCAGTCCTCCCCTCCTTCTACAGGTGTGCAGTGGAGAGCATCCTGTGCTCCAGCATCAACGTGTGGCTTGGAGGTTGCACAGATGCAGAAAGAAAAGCTCTGCAGAGAGAAGTGAAGGCTACACAGAAGATAGTTGGAGTCAGTCTCCCCACCATCATAGACATCTACACTTCCAGATGCAGGAAGAGGGCCACCTGCATCATGAAAGACCCCACTCACCTAGCACACACACTTTTTGCCCCACTTCCCTCAGGAAGAAGGCTGAGGAGCATTAAGTGTAGAACCACTAGACTGAGGAACAGCTTCTACCCTGAGGCTGTTAGACTTATGAATAAATAACCAGAATAATCACTGCAAAATATCACATCATGTTGCTGCTGATCTGTTTCATGTTGCTGCTGATCTGTTTGTTGCTGCTGATCTGTTTTCATGTTGCTGTGTTCATTCGTGTCCATCTGCTCATACAGACTCATGTTCGTGCTGCTGTTTGGAGTAATGTTTTTCTATGATATTAGTGCTTAGTGTATTTTTAGTTGATGTTTTTCTTAGTTCATATCTTAGATGTTATTACTGTTCTTCTCTTACATTTTATTGTTGGATGTAACTGGGACCCTGTGTACATAATCTCGTTTCATCACATGTACCACATGGCAAAT
>JBBPBX010039734.1:0-22711 GCA_038048925.1 Garcialebias charrua
TAAGTGTCAATCTTGTTCAGTTTTGTTTTGTATTGGATTAAGTATTTTATTTTGCCCAATCAGATGGGAGTGGGCGGGATTAATGGTACGCTGCATGAAACGTGGTTCGGTGTGAAGGGCAAAAAGACGTGGGACAATACCAGAGTAAAGCTGTCCATTACAACGGTCAGTGCAGAAGTGTCAACTGTAACGGACTTTAAGAAAGTGGACCAGGAGCTAATCTTTGGACCCGCTGGACGAGTTAGAAGTTCAGCCGTTTGGATTCCCATAAGTGAGGCTGCTGCTAGGAAGAATCTTGGTGTTCGTGTGACATCACCTGCCTGAATATTAAAGGGATCTCCACGACTGTACCTTTTCCTGATTCCATCTCAAACTTTGAAGGATTTGTGAGTTTACAACAAAACCAGTGCACGCGCTTTTTATTTTATTTGCTCAGTGAGCGAACGAGCTGTTTGCTTTTAGCTCCCACGCACCCAAGCATCGATTCAGGCCTGCGACGGGTTATTTTGGGGTTGAGTTTTATGTTTGAAAAGCCTTACCTTTTTTTTGTTGTTGTTGTTTAAAAAAAATATTCTGTTTTATTGTATGTGCAAACAGGGCCGGCCCAAGGCATACGCAAACTAAACGGCTGCTTAGGGTCCTGGGGTCACTAGGGGCCCCCTAATTAGAATAGCCTTTTTTTGGTAACAATTTCTATATGATTCTATTTAATATTTTAAGATCCACTTTTGCAAATTGTTGCATACATTTTAATACTTTTAAGCACTAATTATTCAAATTTAAATATTTTTTAACAATTTTACGTGGTTTCAAGTAATTGTTCATTTAGTATTTCCTTGATTATTTTATTTTATTTTATTTTATATGGTCTGTTTTTGCACATTTTAATTTATTTTTATTCATCTAAGTTATTTTGTCTATTGTTTGTTGTTGATCTTGCATTACAAATTATTTTGAACATTACTGCTGCAGTTCTTTGGAACCAAAGATAATCAACCAGATGACAATTTTTGCTGTAAAATACATTGCATACTGGTGTTTATTTAAATGTTAATATTAGTACAACTGTACAGGTACATATAGGATAATGTCAGGCTATCAGAGTTGCAATGAGTTTCTTAGGTGGGTGAATGTCACTTTGAGATTTTCATTAATGAAAAGTGCGTTATAAATTAAATTCATCATCAATGTCTGATCCTCTGACTGTTGATTGCAGTAATCCACATTATCAGAAATAGAAGGCCCCAAACCAAATTTCGCTTAGGGCCCCATTGAGGCTTGGGCCGGCACTGTCAAAGCAAATTAAATTCTTAGTGGGTTCAACAAAGTGAAAAGTCATAATTCCCTGCTAAATGGAGGCACCACCATTAAATTTACCATAAACAGTAAGTTGTATCTCCTGAAAGCTGTTAGTTTGACCATCTTTAAAATAATGTTCCCAGGACCCCGACCAATGTCCTACACTTCATCCTAATCTATTGATTAATTCTTTAGCTACTTGATCTGGGCGCTGCATATTTTAGGTAGATGTACCAGCCATATGTTACTACAAACAGGAGGAGCACGTTTTAGATAACAATTCATCTTTTTCCCAACACATACCTGAGTGTAGGCATCCTCAATGCTGATGTCCACAGCGATCATGAAGAAGATGGCGATGGGCACGCCGAAATCACCGATCAAACGACGAATCTTAACAGACAGAGCAGAAATTCATTGTAATCAAAGTCTCATTAGATAACTTAAAAAAAAACAACTGATATTATCTTGAAGCTTGTTTAAAAGCTGATCTTACTGGGCCGGGGAGGAAGGTACCAGTTTTGAACTGACGGAGGAAGTACGCAATGAAGAAGCAGCCAAACATCAGGCACATGGACAGCAGGGCGGTGTTCGGGTAGGCCCTTTCGATCTCCAGTTCTCTAATGGTTGTGTTTCCGTCGGGATGGATCTCAATGTGCTCCTTCACGACTGGGTGGAAGGGGTTGTCCAGCGTGTCGTTCAGATGCTCGTAGTTCAGGACCAGAGGATGGGTTTTGAAGATCTGACGGAGGAGAAGGATGTGAGTGAAATGCAGTCGAGTTGCGATCTCTGAGATGGATGGGAGGAATGACGTGTGGAAAAACCTTCATGAGTTTCGAGAATGTCTCGTAGATGAAAATGAACGAGATGAGGATGGAGAAGATTTCTTGGGTGAAGCGGGAAATGAATCGAACCAAGAAGCTTCCTTCCACCGCCACGACGACGACTACAATCACGACCAGCCATATACCCACCCAGATCCGGCCCACGATGTACTCCAGACCCTGAGCCTTGCAGAACTAATATTGAAAGAGCAAAAGAGAAAGGACGTATTAGGAAAATTGTATTTTTAAGACTTAATTTCTGGTTTCTTGTACATACAGCAAAAAAAGCCTCTTCGAAGAGCAGCAGCGGTCCAGAGAAGCCGATGACGAGGACCGGCTGGGCAGCGAAGAGACAGAAGATGACGCCCTGGACGCAGGTGGCGACCATAAGCTCGGACACACCCATCATTTTATCTGTTTTGTCGGCTAGGCGAGAACCAGAGAGAGAATCATCATGAGCTTCAACTTTCAACGTACGGAGAAATCAGACCCGCTCGAACTTTGTTTTACCCAGAAGCCCTCCAAAAGTGATGGCAGGGGACAGGGCAGCGAAGTAGATGAAGATGATGGCGGAGAGGACCTGAGGATTCAGGGCGTCTGTGTAGTCGCTGAGGTAGTGACGATAACGGCGCTTGACGTCTTTCACCATTCCACCGAAAGGATAGCCTGTGCGGGCCAGAGGGTCCTCCTTGGGTCCCTCTGGACCAGTGTCTGAAAGGCAAGAAAACAAAAAAAAAACTGTTCACCGAATGACTGATGTACGGAAGGGTATTGCTGTCATCCATGAAATAATGTTTTTTGAGCTTATGTAGTAAAAACATGATACGTATGTAGTAATAACGTGATATTATGTAGTAAAAACGTGATATTATGTAGTAAAAATGTGATATGTATGTAGTAAAAACGTGATACGTATGTAATAATAACGTGATATTATGTAGTAAAAACATGATATTATGTAGTAAAAACGTGATATTATGTAGTAAAAACATGATATTATGTAGTAAAAACGTGATATTATGTAGTAAAAACGTGATATGCTATCATCACGTTTCTACTACATACTTATCATGTTTTTACTACATACTATCACGTTTTTACTACATACGTATCACGTTTTTACTATATACAGTAATATCAAGTTTTTAACTACATAATATCGCGTTATTACTACATACGTAACCCATTTTTACTACACAATATCACGTTTTTACTACATACTTATCACATTTTTACTACATAATATCACGTTTTTACTACATACTATCATGTTTTTACTACATACAAATTTTTACTACATAATATCATGTTTTTACTACATAATATCACGTTATTACTACATACGCATCACATTTTTACTACATACATATCACGTTTTTACTACATAATATCACGTTTTTACTACATAATATCATGTTTTTACTACATAATATCACGTTTTACTACATAATATCAAATTTTTACTACTATCATGTTTTTACTACATACGTATCACGTTCTTACTACATAATATCATGTTTTTACTAAATAATATCACGTTATTACTACATACGTATCACGTTTTTACTACATACGTATCACGTTTTTACTACATAATATCACGTTTTTACTACATAATATCATGCTTTTACTACATACTTATCACATTTTTACTACATAATATCACGTTTTACTACATAATATCACGTTTTTACTACATGCGTATCACGTTTTTACTACATAAGCTAAAAAAAAATTCATGGATGACAGCAATATTCTTCCGTAATACATGACGCAAAACGTGTTTGTGAATAGTAAATTCCATTTAAATCATTAGTGTCTGCTGTAGTTCCAGTAAGGGGTGCTGACCTTCAACCCTTTCTCCAAAAGCAAGTCGGGTGTCAATGGGACGAAGTCGGTCACACAACATCTTCTTCTGGAAGGCGATGACGGGCTCCATCATGGCTATGTCTTGGATTTCAGTGGGAGGAATCACGATGCTGCAGTCCATGAAGTCTGCAACTGCGTTGGTCAGGTCTTTTTCAGTCTGGGCCAGGTAAGCTTCCAGACAGAACACCTTAAGGAGGGAGGGGAGGACAAGAAACTGTCATGCACCTGCACCAGTGCAGTGGGACTCCACTCCCCCCACTTTGTATCTCCTACCCAGTCGGCCATCAGCGCAGCCATGGCCCGTCCGATCTGACTGTAGTCTAACCCACTCTGGCTTGGGCCCACCATCATAAGGACGAAGCGAACAGGAACAGAAGACTGCAGAATGGACTCCATCACCACAGAGTCGGTCAGCCGGACAAAAGCAAGCACGGGCTTCTGCAGGAGGTCAAAGGTGCCTGCAGGACACAAATTTTTAAACAATACTGCGTCCAAAGACTAAAAGCTGCATCTGAAAAACCATACCTGTGAGGACGATTGAAGCCTCCACGTTGTCTGAGCACTCTCTCTGCAGAAAACGACAGAACAAACATCATAAATGAAATCTATGTAATGTCCATACAATACTAAAGGTTGACGGTAATCACCTTCTTTGCGACGGAAAAGGTTTGCATTTGAATGTCTCCAGACTGAGTTACCGTTGGTCCTTCAGACTGACTGAAATGAGTGAAAAGTGCACATCCTTAAAAAAAAAGAGAATTTATTTCCCAGCAGAAGAAACAGAAACATTTCCCCCCGTGGGGTTACCTGCGTCTCATTAGGAGAGCTCTCAGCAGGGACTCTCGATCATTGGAGCGGATTTCGTTCCTGCTGAGCAGCTCGTCAACCATCCTCTCCGCCACGGAGGACAGAGTGCTGGCAGCGACGTCAAAAACGATTGCACCTGAGGACGGAGGAACGAGGGTCACCCAGGAAAGCTTCGGTTCGTCCACACACAAATGGACGTTTCGTTCAAATCACCTGTGCTCATGGCTCTGCGGACTTGAAGCAAACTCCTAAAGGTGAGGTAGGAGACGTGAGAAGGGCCCCACTTTCTCGTAGCAGAGTCCAAGTTCTCTTCGTAGCCCACCCATCGCCCAGTCTCCTGCCAGATGTTGCCCTGGAGCTCGTTCAGCTCCACGTAGGCCTGTGGTCATGGAATATGGTTACGCAATAGCAACTGAACATGTGAGTGTTTTTAACATTTGATTTGAAGGAGCAGACTGACTTGAGCATCTCCTCTCGTGGTGGCGTTGGTGTTCAGGTTCAGAAAAGCTGTAACACAGAACGAGAGCAGTGATTATTTGCAAACATATAAAGAAAAAATATTTTTAAAAATCTGCAAACGCTAATATCTCACCGTCTGAACCACTGGGAATGATGATGGCTTCAGGGAGAGGCGCGTCCTCCTCCGTCCTCTGAGTTTCAATGGTACCATTCTGACCCGCTGACGTTCTGTAGAAACAGAAGGAAAGGCACGACTGCAGTGGTGGAGTCTACATTTTTGTAATGGGTATACAGTACTGTGTTTAGAAACCAAAGTACACTGGTTAGTACAATGTAATCATCAATTTCTTTTGATTTTTAAGCATATTGAACAATTTAAAATTTATCTGATGCTTTTATTTGAATAAATGTACGACAAACTTGGTACAACGGTTGCCTTTGTATTAAAAACACGTTATAGAATTTATAAAACAGTATAAAAGCAAAACGGTAACACTTTACAATAAGGTACACAAAATTTGCTCAACTACTAGGGAACGCATAAGGAACGAATCAGGAATGGGTAGTTAACCAGTACTTGCTGGGGAACACACACAGCCAAGCCTTATTAGGGGACTACTAGTTAGTTACCTTGTAAATAAAGAGTAACTAATCAAGAACTAATGAGTAGCAAGGAAACCAAAGAGGACTGAATCAGGAGCTAATGGGTAGTTAACCAGTACTTACTGGGGAATGCACAAGCCTTCCTTATTAGGGGACTACTGTTTTTTTTTTTTACCACAGAAACAGAAAATATAAATTCTCCATGTTGGTTTTGAATAAACCCTGCACCAGTGACTGGTCACCGCTCGTAATTGTCAAAAACCTGTTTCCTAGTGATGACTGATTTTATTGGATTTTCTCTCTTGTAAACCTATTGGTTAACTTACCCATTAGCTCCTGATTCGTTCATGAGGTGTTCCCCAGTATAGCAAATTCTGTGTACCTTATTGTAAAGTGTTAGCAGCAAAACATGCTCAAGTATTAAGTATTAAGTACAGAAGTATACAAAAAAACAGGTTGAACCAGCTCATTGTGTCTATAAAATGTTCCAAATGTGTTGATAATGGCACGAGCCCATGTCATGTATCGTTGCCAATCATACATGATATGGTCTTGTGTCTCTGGGCCACGCTTTTCTAGTGGGTATACTCCGCATAGACTACATACCAGTGGAGGTTTGGAAATGTCTTGGAGAGATGGCAGTGAGGTTTTTGACTCAAATATTTAATGGAATATTTGAGGGTGAGAAAATGCCTGAAGAATGGAGAAATGTTTTCAACCTTGCTCTCGACGGAGGCAGTCGCAACCCTTCCCTCTCCTGTCCTTCCCCCCCCTGCTGCTGGCAGCTCCTCAGCTAAGCACCTCGAACGCAAATTAAGATGGATTGGAGGTTTGGGCATTCGATTCTACAAACAAGATCTCTACAGAAGGAACGGCACAAGGGGAGCCTTCCCACCCTCACAGAGTGACGGAGGATACGCCATGGATTCCGCCATGGATTCCGTGGATTCCTGGGAGTGCTCTGTGGAGGTGAAGAATCTTGGATTATATTGGATTATGATGGCAGCGCTTTGCTTTTTTTGGCGTTTGTGGAGCACTGGTCTATCGCAAAATGAGGGAGACTTCAGCAGGACTTAACTGCCTGGAGCACCCGATGTCTGGTCTGCGCCGTGACCTCGAGAAATCAGCTGTTTGTGAGCTTATCCAGAGGGTGAAACAGCTCACCCACGGATTTGGACTCTGGACGCTGTGGTCAACATCAGAAATCAGCTGTTTGCGAGCTTATCCAGAGGGTGAACAGATCACCCTCGGATTGGGACTCTGGTCAGCTGTGGTCAACATCTGAGGTCAGAGCTTGGATCAGTGGAAAAAGTCCCGAATTGGATTGGAACAGAATCGCCCTTACAGACTGAAGGCCACAGAAATTACAATGTGTGCCTGATGTGAAAATATTTGTTAATTCTTATCTGACTCCCTTGGAAACAGCCTTGGGAAAGGCTGGATATCTAATTTCTCCTGAGATGTGCTTACTGTGGAAAAAATAGCTGCTGTTTGTCTTGTCTGCTACCCCCCCCGGAGAACTTTTCTATGAGCGTTATCGGAGGCATCCGGAATGTATCATGGACAGATCCTCCCTGCCTCAGTCTCAACATGCAACATGTAACTGTCCTTATGTGCTTATGGTATGGTTTTTACTGTGTCATGCGGTGTCTTGCAGACAAAATGTGATACATTTTTTTTAATACCAATGCTGTAACCCCCATGTTTACTTACCTTTTTTTCACACCTTTGACCTTCATCCCGAGACGGATGAGAGAGGCCGCGCTGAAGAACATGTCATGTGTTTTGAATAAGCAGCAGCTTTACATTCTCTACCCCTCTTCTGGATGACTGTGTATACATAATCACGTTATACCTGGTGCAATGTTAATAAAAGCTCTTGTATCTTGTATCTTGTAAGTGTGCTGGTTCCCATTTTTAAGAACAAGGGTGATGTACAGAGTTGTAGCAACTACAGGGGAATTAAGTTGATGAGCCACATGATGAAGATCTGGGAGAGAGTTGTGGAAGGAAGACTTAGACAAGAGGTGACTATCTGTGAGCAGCAGTATGGTTTCATGCCAAGAAAGAGCACCACAGATGCCATCTTTGCTTTGAGGATGTTGATAGAGAAGTACAGAGAGGGTCAGAAAGAACTCCATTGTGTGTTTGTGGATTTAGAAAAAGCATATGACAGGGTGCCAAGAGAGGAGGTGTGGTATTGCATGAGGAAATCTGGAGTGGCAGAAAAGTATGTTAGACTGGTACAGGACATGTATGAAGACAGCAGGACAGTGGTGAGATGTGCTGTAGGAGTGACAGATAGCTTCAAGGTGGAGGTGGGATTGCATCAAGGATCGGCTCTGAGCCCCTTCTTGTTTGCTCTGGTGATGGACCGACTAACAGATGAGGTCAGGCAGGAATCCCCATGGACTATGATGTTTGCAGATGACATTGTGATCTGTGGTGAGAACAGGGAACAGGTGGAAGAGAACTTGGAGAGGTGGAGGTATTCACTTGAAAGAAGAGGAATGAAAGTCAGCCGTAGTAAGACAGAGTACATGTGTGTGAATGAGAGGGAGGCCAGTGGAACAGTGAGGCTACAAGGAGCAGAGGTCACAAAGGTGCAGGACTTCAAGTACCGTATTTTCCGGTGTATAGGTCGCACCTTTTTATGGTTTTTTTCAAGGCCTGCGACCTATACACCAGTGCGACCTATATATGGCTTGTTATCACTTTCGGCGAAACAAATTTTTAAATCCAGCTCATTTCACAATTACGTTCATTTATTAAGGAAAAGTTCAGCTCAGACACATATTTGCTATAATTTTTATCAAACAAATAATTGTTTTTAAGTGTTAATCTTCTTAAAAGCCTTGCTGTGCGCTCCTGTGGCAGACATTTGCAGCAGAGCTAAACGTAGGTGCGACCTATACACCAGTGCGACCTATCTAGGGATTTTTCCAATCTATTGGTGATAATTGGATGCGACCTATACACAGGTGCGACCTATACACCAGAAAATACTGTACTTGGGGTCCACTGTCCAGGAAAATGGGGAATGTGGTAAAGAGGTGAAGAAGAGAGTCCAGGCAGGATGGAGTGGATGGAGAAAAGTTTCAGGAGTGATTTGTGACAAAAAGGTGTCAGCAAAGGTCAAAGGAAAAGTTTACAAGACAGTGGTGAGACCAGCTATGTTGTATGGTCTGGAGACAGAGACATGGACAAAAAGACAGGAGACAGAGACATGGACAAAAAGACAGGAGAAAGAACTGGAAGTGGCAGAAATGAAGATGCTGAGGTTCTCCTTAGGAGTGACAAGGATGGATAAGATCAGGAATGAGATCATCAGAGGTACAGCACATGTTGAACAACTGGGAGATAAAGTTAGGGAGGCCAGACTGAGATGGTTTGGACATGTCCAGAGGAGGGACAGTGGGTATATTGGTAGAAGGATGTTAGAAATGCAGCTGCCAGGAAAAAGACAAAGAGGGAGACCAAAGAGGAGATATATGGATGCAGTTAGAGAGGACATGGAGGTAGTTGGAGTGAGGACAGAGGATGCAGAGGACAGAGTGAGGTGGAGGAGGATGACTCGCTGTGGCGACCCCTGAAAAGGGAAAAGCTGAAAGAAGAACAAGAAGAAGATACTCCTCTACACCATTGGTATAAAGCACCCTTCAGTGTCGCTGTTTGAAAAATGATGAAGCTCAACTTTAAAAACCTTCACTACTGTATACTGAAATCATTGTGCACTTGGATCGTGACTATTTTCCACATGGCCACCAGATGGCAGCAGCGCGCAGCCTCAGTCCTCAGCAGTTCTCTGCTTCAGGAGGGGGTTCATCCAGAATGTGGTTCATTCATAAAGACTACCTTCCAAACATGTGCTTTAACCGTGCAATTTATTTCCTGCAAAGTTTAATTTGCATTTAATTGCTGATTGTTGAAAATATGTTTGTTACAGAAAATAGCAGCATTTTTCCTCAGTTTTCAAGATTTTATGCTGTTTTCATCTCATTTGTATCCTCACACCCAAGCTTTCAGCAGAGCACCTGAAAGTGTCTTTGTGTTTGGAATAGTGTTTCTGAATAAACATTTTATAACTTGAGCCGTAACAAATGATGCGCTCATTCATGGTCACCATCCTTTTTTTTTTAATGTTCGGCTCAATCAGCATTAGGAGTGCTGTGACTTTTAATACTGCAAAAAAAAAAAAATTAATGAAGTTTTTCCCCTCAAAAAATGTGAGATCTCTTCAGTTCCTTCAAAAACTTTCTCAGAGACCTACTACTAAAGTTGTTATAATTTAAAGGGAACAGATGTTTTTGTAAAGACGAGGTATAGAACAAGTTTAAAGGGTAGGTCTACTTTAATGAAGGGAATTAGTTTATGGAATAGTTTGGATAATGATACAAAAAAGGAGAAATCGTTAGTTGTATTTAAGAAAAAGATCAAGAATGTATTGCTGACGAGATATATTTAAGTTTGCTAATACATGTATTAAGGAATTATAATGAATAATTGTGATACATTTTGTGGTTTGTTGTATTATGTATTGTTTGAATTGATCGTTTTGATTTGATATTGTTAAGAAGGGGCAGAAATTATAAGAATTCATTCTTCTTCTGCTGCCTTTCATTTTATAGGTATTTTATTTGTTTTGAATATGTCTTGTTTTAATTTAAGTGAAATTAATGAATAAACAAACAAACAAACAAACAAACAAACTGCGGCCAACTTGCTCTGTTTGTGTCTTCTTATGTAGCGTTTAGCTACAGGTTTGCTAATTTAAGCTTCTAGCTGAAATATATCCGATTTTAGTTTTTAGTCATGATTTAGCTCTTTTTAGCTTTCAGTTAGTATTGCTAATTTTAGCACTTTAAAGTAAAAACAGCTATTATCTTCTAAAACTACGGAAGCGTAGTGATGACACCTGGAGAATTTTTTTGGGGGGGCTTATCACGTTATTACGTGATATTATCACGTTATTACGTGATACGTATCACATTATTACGTGATACGTATCACGTTATTACGTGATATTATCACGTTATTACGTGATAATATCACGTTGTTACGTGATACGTATCACGTTATTATGTGATATTATCACGTAATAACATGATACGTATCATGTAATAACGTGATACGTATCACATTATTACGTGATACGTATCACGTTATTACGTGATATTATCACGTTATTACGTGATAATATCACGTTGTTACGTGATACGTATCACGTTATTATGTGATATTATCACGTAATAACATGATACGTATCACGTAATAACGTGATATTATCACGTAATAACGTGATACGTATCACGTTATTACGTGATAAGCCCCCCAAAAAATTTCTCCAGGTGTCATCACTACGCTTCCTTAAATTCTTTATAATTTTACATACTTTTTTTTTTTTTACTCTTCTTTAGCCTTTTTCTGGCTGAATATAAATACAGTACAGTATATACAGTACGTTTAGCTGCTGCATGTTACAATATGTGCTTGTGTGGTAGTTTGTGTGTTTCTGTTTACTACAGCTGAGAACAGCAGCTGGAAATAGATCAAAACATCTGGAAAATAACATCTTCTGCATTACAGACTGACTACATTACACATTGTTTGAAATGATAAGAGCAATGTCTTGAACTTTCGGCGCTGATAGCCCCTCAGGTTCAATGTGGCTCAAGAAATAGCCATTATCTTATCAGGGAAAAAAGCGGGCAGACGTTCACTGCGAAGGCAGAAAACGGAGTTGAGACTTACAACCTGAGAGGAGAGGGAAAGGCTGGCTCGTTATCTTCGTAGGACACGTCACTGCCCTGCATTGAAAAAAAGAAAAAGAAATAAGTTTGAAGCTGTTTGATGAAAACGAGCTGAAGAAAATTATGCGTTTCTCCAACTAATCAAGATTTCAAATGAAACCAACCTCCTCGTAACTGAAGTTCTCCATGGGTGCCGGTGTTTTCGTCTCAACTTTCAGCGACTTCTATGGATTCCCTGAACAGCAAATGAAAGCAACAGCACACAAGGAGTGAAATAACTCTAAGACGTGTCAAAGTCTTTTCTTATCCTCTCAGAATCAACAAAGATTAAAACCTTTCTTGGAGGGCAGTGCACAACTCCCATATTTCATCAGTAAGGACAGAAAAGGCCTCACTGTGAGGCCTTCAAACCAGGGAGTTATTATTGAAGAGGTCATCCTCCAACTGCCCTGATGCATGCTCAATAATCCAGGTAGAAAATCTAAAAAAGCTGAGTCTGGGCCTCTGGACATTCAAAAAACTGTTTTGTTTTTTGAATGTCCAGAGGACCAGACTTAGCTTTTTTAGATATCCTCCAACTGGCTCTTGATAAGACCTATTTTGAGCCTTTTTGCAGACAGTTTTGATAAAAAAAACATCCCCATCATATGTTACGCTCAGAGCTGCAGCTCGGGTCAGATAATCGATCAGCCGTTGAGCGTTCGAAGCACGATAGAGTTTAAATAGACGACTTCAGAAGCTTATCTTTGGGTTACACCCTTCACTCATCTGGTCTTCTGAGAGACAAGACAGTAAAAAGTTCAAATGGTTTCTGTGGCGCCAAGATATAAAACAATTTCAGAATGGATAAGCATTTTATTTTTAATAATGTGAAATATTTATGAAGGTTCATATTAAAAAAATACTTTATATATTTTTAAACATTTCCATTCTGTCTGCATACATGGACTGTGCATTTGCTTAGACAAATGAGGAATAAAAACTGTTTTTTTTTTTCTAAACTAAACAAGTCTTTAAATAATAAATAAATAAATAATAAATAAAAATCTATAAATCAAGAGAAAAGTAGTGCAATATTAAAACAGAAGCAAAACGCTGTCAGGTTAGAAATATATTTCTTTTTCCGTTATAATTATTCTGCTCATTGCAGATTCAAGAAGTGCAGAAACATTTTAAATACGATAAAAATGAAGCACGACAATTTCATTCCCTTCTATTATAATTTAAGTTCAAAGAAAGTTTCCTCCCTGAGCTCCTATAGTTGGGGCTTGAGCTCGAATATATTCAGATATTCGTTTAGTTTTAGATATAATTTCTGATTCATCAGAGCTAAAAAAAAGAAAAGAAAAAAAAAAAGATAATCTGTAAGTCCAGGCCAGAGGAGGCCACACCCCTTACCTGTATGCAGGTGCTCCCACCTGGTCTCCTCCAGGATGATCGATGCTCTGTCAGCCTCGGCGAGCTCGGCGACAAAGTGACGCGGGACGAATGAAAAGACGAGTACAGCGAGAGAACCCGAGAAGCGGGAACACCCACCAGAAAGTACGTCGGCGGAGCAGCGCCCCACAACCCCTCTGGTTGCTCCCTCAGCGGGGTGGGTGACACACAAACATCTCTATCTGCTCACAACACCTTGACTCAGGGATACCCCAGCCCTAATTTGCCTGCACCGCCCTCTCAGTAAGGACTAACAGAACAGCCTGGGCCTGATCGTGTCTGAAGGCCCCACACGGGTCAAAAGGGGGGCAAAGGGCAGTATCAAGACCTGAGCATCTTTCTACGTCATCCTGTTTACACACGGGGGATTCCCTTCTAACATTGATTAAATATGGACGGGGCAACAAACTTGACTTTACAAAAACAACCTTCCAGCTCAGGTTTTGAGGCCTCCTCTGCTGCTTGGAGTTGAAGCCAGTCGCTGATCCTGACTCGTCGTGTATGACCGACTGCTGAGGAGAGGACACGCTGACACGTTTTTTTTTGCATTGTATTGTATAATTTTATTCATTTCATATTAAAACAATGACAATTTTTTAAAATAATGTTTTTAAACAAACATAAAATGAAAGGAAGCAGAAGAAGAAAGCATTTCTTATCATATCTTCTCCTTATCAAACAGTCAATTCAAACTATCAAATCAAACATTATTATTAGAAATACAAAAAATATACAGTTTCATCAGAAATATACAGTCACATCAAAATACCTATTGTAATTTGTTAAATTAGAATCAACTTAAATGTAACTCTTCAACAAATATTTGTATGGACTTCACATTTTTTTACATTGTCTAGTCCATTCCAAATATCAATTCCTCTTATTGTAGTAGACCTACCCTTTAAATTGGTTCTAAACTTAGGTTTAACAAACATTTCTGTTCCCTTTAAATTTTAGCAACTAATCCTTTTCACAAAATAGGTTTGAATGTTAGATGGTAGTAAGGAAGTATGAGCCTTATACATAAGTAAAAGAATATTATAATCAACCAAATCATAAAACTTACGGTAAGTAATTTCAATTGACAAAATAGAGTATCAGAAGATGACAATAAGATTTCCTCATTATAATTCTTACAGCTCTTTTTTGCAAAATAAAAATAGGCTTAGTTGTTGTCCTACATGCTGTACCCCAAACATTTACACAATAAATTAAATGCAGAACTATAATTGTGTTATAAAGCAAGTGTAAAGCATTATTATTTAACAAATCCCTTACTCCATACAATACTGCAATTGATTTAGATACTTTAGTTTTAACAGATACATGCTGTTTCCAAGATAGTCTGTCATCAATAATTACACCCAGAAACTTAACCTCATTTACTCTACATATCTTAATACCATCAATTTCAATAGAAAAATCCAAAGTTATTTTTTTATACTAAATATCACAAAATTGGTTTCATCAATATTCAATGATAACTTCCATCCATCCATCCATTTTCGTCCGCTTATCCGGGGTCGGGTCGCGGGGGTAGTAGCCTAAGTAGGGAGGCCCAGACTTCCCTCTCCCCAGCCACTTGGAGCAGCTCCTCTGGGGGAATCCCAAGGCGTTCCCAGGCCAGCCGAGAAACATAGTCCCTCCAGCGTGTCCTGGGTCTTCCTCTGGGTCTCCTCCCGGTGGGACATGCCCGGAACACCTCACCAGGGAGGCGTCCAGGAGGCATCCTAACCAGATGCCCGAGCCACCTCAACTGGCTCCTCTCGATGTGGAGAAGCAGCGGCTCTACTCCGAGTCCCTCCCGGATGACTGAGCTTCTCACCCTATCTCTAAGGGAGAGTCCAGACACCCTGCGGAGAAAACTCATTTCAGCCGCTTGTATCCGAGATCTCGTTCTTTCGGTCATAACCCAGAGCTCATGACCATAGATGAGGGTGGGAACGTAGATCGATCGGTAAATTGAGAGCTTTGCCTTTTGACTCAGCTCTCTCTTCACCACGACAGACCGGTACAGCGCCCGCTTCACTGCGGACGCTGCACCTATCCGCCTATCGATCTCACGCTCCAGTTTTCCCTCATTCGTGAACAAGATCCCGAGATACTTAAACTCCTCCACTTGGGGCAGGACCTCCTCCCCGACCCGGAGAGGGCATGCTACCCTTTTCCGGCTCAAGACCATGGCCTCGGATTTGGAGGAACTGATCCTCATCCCGGCTGCATCACATTCAGCTGCAAACCGCTCCAGCGAAAGCTGTAGATCACGAACTGATGAAGCCAATAGGACCACATCATCTGCAAAAAACAGAGAAGCGATTCTAAGGCCACCAAAACGGATCCTCTCAACACCTTGGCTGCGCCTAGAAATTCTGTCCATAAAAGTTATGAACAGAATCGGTGACAAAGGGCAACCTTGGCGGAGTCCAACTCTCACAGGGAACGAGCCTGACTTACTGCCAGCGATGCGGACCAAGCTCTGACACCGGTCGTACAGGGACCCAACAGCCCGTATCAAAGGGCCCGGTACCCCATACTCCCGGAGTACCCCCCACAGAAGCCCCCGAGGGACGCGGTCGAATGCCTTTTCCAAGTCCACAAAGCACATGTAAACTGGTTGGGCAAACTCCCACGCACCCTCCAGGACCCTGTTGAGGGTGTAGAGCTGGTCTAGTGTTCCACGACCAGGACGAAAACCACACTGCTCCTCCTGAATCCGAGGTTCGACTATCCGACGGACCCTCCTCTCCAGAACCCCTGAATAGACCTTACCAGGGAGGCTTAAGAGTGTGATCCCCCTATAGTTGGAACACACCCTACGGTCCCCCTTTTTGAATAGGGGAACCACCACCCCAGTCTGCCAATCCAAGGGAACTGCCCCCGATGTCCACGCGATATTGCAGAGTCGCGTAAGCCAACACAACCCCACAACATCCAGAGCCCTAAGGAACTCAGGACGAATCTCATCCACCCCCGGAGCCTTGCCACCGCGGAGCTTTTTAACCACCTCGGCGACCTCAGCACCAGAGATTGGAGAGCCCGACCCAAAGTCCCCAGGCTCCGCTTCCTCAGTGGAAGACGTGCCAGTAGGATTGAGGAGGTCTTCGAAGTATTCCGCCCACCGACTCACAACATCCCGAGTTGAGGTCAACAGCACGCCATCCCCACCATAAATGGTGTTGGTCGCGTACCGCTTTCCCCCCCTGAGACGCCGGATGGTGGACCAGAATCGCCTCGAAGCCGTACGGAAGTCATTCTCCATGGCCTCTCCGAACTCCTCCCACGCCCGAGTTTTTGCCTCAGCAACCACCCGAGCCGCATGCCGCTTGGACTGCCGGTATCTATCTGCTGCTTCCGGGGTCCCACAGGCCAAAAAGGCCCAATAGGACTCCTTTTTCAGCCTGACAGCATCCCTCACCGCCGGTGTCCACCACCGGGTTCTAGGGTTGCCACCACGACAGGCACCAACAACCTTGCGGCCACAACTCTGATAAGCTGCCTCGACAATAGAGGCGCGGAACATGGCCCACTCGGGCTCAATGTCCCCCGCCTCCCTCGGAACGTGTTCAAAGCTCTCCCGGAGGTGGGAGTTAAAGCTCCGTCTTACGGGAGACTCTGCCAGACGTTCCCAGCAGACCCTCACAATACGTTTGGGTCTGCCAGGTCTGACCGGCATCCTCCCCCACCATCGGAGCCAACTCACCACCAGGTAGTGGTCAGTTGACAGCTCCGCCCCTCTCTTCACCCGAGTGTCCAGGACATGCGGCCGCAGATCAGATGAGACGACAACAAAGTCGATCATCGAACTGCGACCTAAGGTGTCCTGGTGCCAAGAGCACACATGGACACCCTTATGCCTGAACATGGTGTTTGTTATGGACAATCCATGACGAGCACAGAAGTCCAACAACAGAACACCGCTCGGGTTCAGATCAGGGGGGCCGTTCCTCCCAACCACACCCCTCCAGGTCTCACTGTCATTGCCCACGTGAGCGTTGAAGTCCCCCAGCAGAACAAGGGAGTCCCCAGGAGGCGCACCCTCCAATACCCCCTCCAAGGACTCCAAAAAGGGTGGGTAATCTGCGCTGCCGTTTGGTGCATAGGCACAAACAACAGTCAGAGCCCGTCCCCCCACACGTAGGCGAAGGGAGGCTACCCTCTCGTTCACCGGGGTGAACCCCAACGTACAGGCACCGAGATGGGGGGCAACCAGTATGCCCACTCCTGCTCGGCGCCTCTCACCAGGGGCAACTCCAGAGTGGAAGAGTGTCCAACCCCTCTCAAGGAAACTGGTTCCAGAGCCAGAGCCATGCGTTGAGGTGAGTCCGACTATTTCTAGCCGGAACCTCTCAACCTCACACACTAGCTCAGGCTCCTTCCCCACCAGAGAGGTGACATTCCATGTCCCAATGGCCAGCTTCTGTAGCCGAGGATCAGACCGCCAGGGTCCCCGCCCTCGGCCACCACCCATTCCACAATGCACCCGACCCCTTTGGCCCCTCCCACAGGTGGTGAGCCCATGGGAAGGGGGACCCACGTCTCCTCTTCGGGCTGTGCCCGGCCGAGCTCCATGGGTAAAAGCCCGGCCACCAGGCGCTCGCCAACGTGCCCCTCCTCCGGGCCTGGCTCCAGAGTGGGGCCCCGGTGACCCGCGTCCGGGCGAGGGAACATTGTTTCCATTTATTTTTCTCATCATAAGGGGTCTTGTGGGCTGCGCTTCGTCTGGTCCCTCACCTAGGACCTGTCTGCCTTGGGTGACCCTACTAGGGGCATGAAGCCCCTGACAGCATAGCTCCTAGGATCATTGGGACACTCATACCCCTCCACCACGGATACATGTGTTTGTTATGTATTTATTTTTATAGAATGAATTAAAAAAATAAATTAAGACTGCTTCAAAACAGCCTGTCTCCCTGGAAGCAAAGCATAAAGACTTTTGAAGTGATTAAAAATTTTGCACAGTAAAAAAAAATCGAAATATCATATAATATTTTGCCTCAGCGTGATTCAGTTCTGCTGTTATAAATGGGCCGTTGGTGCAGGTTTGAAATAAAACATGTAAATTACACGCCACAAAGTGATGCTCCATCGTTGAATAGTGAGCTGACTTATAGTAGCACGGCACACATCATCAATAAAACTTGCCAAAAATAGTGAGAAAAAAATGAGTTTTTGGTGACAAATATGAGAAAACTCAGCTCAGGCGTACCTCACAGTAGAAACAACTTTAAATCAGGTCACAGAAAGTTGGACTTTACCTACCTCCTCTTCTTCTTCTTGTATTTTTCAAACTCATTCTTGGAATGGCTTGGAGTGTGATGTGAAAAAAGCAATGTCAATTTTTTGTGTTTAAGAAAATGATCAAAAATGAATTGTTGAAGAAATATGTATGAAGTAGTTTAATGTGTAATATGTTGAAATTTGAAAATTGAGATGAGTTATTCATTTTTTATTACTTATAGATAATTATTGTTTGAATTGATTGTTTTGAAAAGGGGCAGATATAATAAGACATTTTCTTCTTTCTGCCACCTTTCATTTTATATTTTCATTTTTTTTTATAAGATACATGTGTTTGTTATGTATTTATTTTTATAGAATGAATTAAAAAAATAAATTAAGACTGCTTCAAAACAGCCTGTCTCCCTGGAAGCAAAGCATAAAGACTTTTGAAGTGATTAAAAATTTTGCACAGTAAAAAAAAATCGAAATATCATATAATATTTTGCCTCAGCGTGATTCAGTTCTGCTGTTATAAATGGGCCGTTGGTGCAGGTTTGAAATAAAACATGTAAATTACACGCCACAAAGTGATGCTCCATCGTTGAATAGTGAGCTGACTTATAGTAGCACGGCACACATCATCAATAAAACTTGCCAAAAATAGTGAGAAAAAAATGAGTTTTTGGTGACAAATATGAGAAAACTCAGCTCAGGCGTACCTCACAGTAGAAACAACTTTAAATCAGGTCACAGAAAGTTGGACTTTACCTACCTCCTCTTCTTCTTCTTGTATTTTTCAAACTCATTCTTTATCACTACAAACATCCTTTCCAAGCCTTCACCCAAACAAAAAAAAGTGGTGTCATCAGCAAATTTTAAAGTTTTAAAATTTAAAGATGGTGCAGAACTGAAGGAGGTCTAATCTCATGTCTTTAAGGACATGACTTCCAGACGCCGTTCATCTGCTGAAGAGCCCGAAACTTCGTACTTTCTCCACTCGTCCACTTCCAAACGCACGCTGCACAGTGAGCAGAAAGCGCACGGAAGAAATGCACAGAAAATAAGTGACAAAGCAGCAAAAGTCCAAAGAAAAACAACAAATTGATGAAGAAGGAGTTTGTCAAAATACAGACTTGGTTTAAACTAAATAAATTATCATTAAATCTAAAGAAAACTCATTACTATATATGATATTTGGTAATAAAAAAAAACTGCAGATGTTTCATTTACAATTGAGGGTGAGATCTGTAGAGTGAGTGAGGTCAAGTTCTTGGGTGTCGTCATTGATGACAAAATAACTTGGAAAAAACATATAGATTCTGTAAAAATGAAAATATCTGAATCCATTGCTGTACTATATAAAGTCAAGGACCTATTGAATGACAAAGCGTTGTATTTGTTGTAAAACACAATCATTGTTCCGTTTTAATTTATTGTATTGATGTTTGGGGAAAAGCGTGTAAAACTATTACAAAACCTATTTTTATTTTACAGAAAAGAGCCGTAAGGATTATTGCAAGAAAACATTACTGTCATCCATCTAGTGTATTATTTTTTCAAATGAAATTACTGAAGTTCCATGATTTAGTAGATTACCATATTTTAATGATGATGCATAAAGCTCATAACAACGCACTACCTTTAAATATTCAGACACATTTTATTAAAAGATCAAGCTGTTACAATCTAAAGGGAACTGATGTATTTGTAAAGACACAATATAAAACCAGTTTGAAGGGACGGTCTAGTCCAGGGAGTTGGATTGTGGAATGGCTTGGAGTGTGATGTGAAAAAAGCAATGTCAATTTTTTGTGTTTAAGAAAATGATCAAAAATGAATTGTTGAAGAAATATGTATGAAGTAGTTTAATGTGTAATATGTTGAAATTTGAAAATTGAGATGAGTTATTCATTTTTTATTACTTATAGATAATTATTGTTTGAATTGATTGTTTTGAAAAGGGGCAGATATAATAAGACATTTTCTTCTTTCTGCCACCTTTCATTTTATATTTTCATTTTTTTTTATAAGATACATGTGTTTGTTATGTATTTATTTTTATAGAATGAATTAAAAAAATAAATTAAGACTGCTTCAAAACAGCCTGTCTCCCTGGAAGCAAAGCATAAAGACTTTTGAAGTGATTAAAAATTTTGCACAGTAAAAAAAAATCGAAATATCATATAATATTTTGCCTCAGCGTGATTCAGTTCTGCTGTTATAAATGGGCCGTTGGTGCAGGTTTGAAATAAAACATGTAAATTACACGCCACAAAGTGATGCTCCATCGTTGAATAGTGAGCTGACTTATAGTAGCACGGCACACATCATCAATAAAACTTGCCAAAAATAGTGAGAAAAAAATGAGTTTTTGGTGACAAATATGAGAAAACTCAGCTCAGGCGTACCTCACAGTAGAAACAACTTTAAATCAGGTCACAGAAAGTTGGACTTTACCTACCTCCTCTTCTTCTTCTTCCTGCTGCTTCCTTATTCAGGCGTCCCCGCAGCGAACTAAGTCGCACGGAGACCTGGCAACTATGTTTACGCCAGATGTCCTTCCTGATGCAACCACAGATCATCGCGCTACCACAGCCCTCTGTGTGGAGCAGGGAGCTGCTGTATAGGGCACCCGGGGAGCAGATGGTGGGGGTTAAGGGCCTTGCTCAAGGGTCCAGAGTGGGCCAAATGAGAGTGGAGACAGACATGCTTCTCCTTTCCCACCCATACTGTATTATAATGTTGTCGGTACCAGGAGTTGAACCGGCATTCTTCCCATTACAGGTCCACCTTCTCTAACCTCTGCACCACCACTCTGTTTACCCTTGATTTGGACTGTGCCTTCCTGACATGGCTTTTTAACTGTTTTCACAAAGTTTTATCACTTTTAGAGAATTTTTTGAGAAATGTTGTCAAACTTAAGCCGCAAATAATTTCACACCCAAACTCTTCATGGTACAAATTACACATCAAGATGTGAATACAGGTAGTCCTCTGGTTACGTCGTTTTGGGGTTATGTCACGCATCTCATAAAAAATAAAATTTGAACAATCTTATATGTGTTTAAATGTTCTGGATTTTATGTGTACAGCACTTTGTTGCAGCTGTGGTTGTTTTAAATGGCTTTATAAATAAAGTATTATTATTTTTATTATTATTTTGAAGCTGATTTACGCAGTTTCCGACAGTTTCCGACAGTTTCCGGCAGTTTCCGACAGTTTCCGGCAGTTTCCGACAGTTTCCGGCAGTTTCCGGAGGGAGGGGGGAGCTTCACGCGCTCAGTGGAAACTTACTGGAGCGGGAGACCTCATTGTTTCGACAGGCAGACCGGAGCAGACCTTACTGTAAAACTCTGGACCGCACGTGGAAAAGTACAGGAGACCTTATTTTTTGGAGCGGAGGTTTACGAGGCAAAGAGGTTACAGCTGAGCAACGAGCTAACATGCTAACAGACGTTGCTGTAAACGCTGTGGACCGCGTGAAGCTGCAGGACCAGCTCCCAGTAAGAAATTAACTCTTTTTTCCCTTCATTATGGCTCCGAATGTATGTGTGTTTTGATAATTATGTAGGGTAATGTGTTAGGATAGGCTAAGTGCTTGGTAAAATATAGTACTGTACGTATGAGGTGCCGTTTGGATGTATTTTCCGACACAATGATTTTCGAGTTATGAACGGGCGTAGGAACAGAACTGCGTCGTAACTCGGGGACCACCTGTATTTTTGTCTTCTCTCACCGAACTCATTTCATGAGTTATGGTAGTTTTTTTCTCAAACTCCTCCAGAATACTGTGAGTGCACCGCCAAGCTTCAACAAACTGTAGCTAGAGTTCAGCTCAAATTATTCTTTTTAAAATCATAAGTGAACTTGTTACATTTCCTGCATAAAACATGGTAATAATACATATTTAAAAAAAGACACATGTCCATCAGGGTCTTCTGCTGCTCACGGTGCAAGAATCTGTAAGATGTGACAGGTAGCTCTAATTTCTAACCTGAACCTGGAGCCTGGCCCCGTCTGACCCAGATCAGGGCCATAATGTGCAGGCCGGGCCGGTGTCAGGCTTTTGATTGTGTCAGTGGACACGGCTGACGATCCAATGATATGGCAACATGGCTTGCCATACTTTCACCGCACGCTGACCGGCCTTGAAAGAAGTAAAATGTTCAGTTAAGCTACAGATGGACTACTGCCAGCGATCCATCAGCCCAAATAGACGTTCATTCAGCCGCTGCATTCAGTGGACGCGCGCGGCCGATGATCCAAACAGGTGAGATCACAAAACATCTGACATGTCTAAGCAGGGTTCGTGTCTGAATAATGCAGAATGCAGGCAGAAGCAGGGATTCAATGCACTTTGACGGTCATGAAAGAACAAACACCCCCTCAGCTCAGATCTTCTGCCCACGTCCGCCGACCATTAATAACTATATAAGCAGTCAA
>JBBPBX010039735.1:0-29733 GCA_038048925.1 Garcialebias charrua
AGTTGAGGACGCAACTATAATTCATAACTCCGCTGTTATGTGTTTAGAAGATGAGCGGACTCGCGCGGCTGCACCGGTCCGACCCGACACATCGCATGCGGGGGCTGTGTTGGTGATTAAGATAAAGAGGGCTGTGTTGGTGATTAAGATAAAGAGTAATCACGTTGATAACTAAGTATGCAATGGACCTGTCGCATTTTCTTAGCAAAAAAGGAGCTTGTGAACTTGTAGGGCACAGGCTTAGCAATAAAAAAAAGAAAGAAAGAAAAGAAACAGGAAAGGCGGCGGCGGTGTCCGGAGGCTGAGGAGGGAGACGGTCAGTAGCAGGTGCCCTGACCATTAAAACATCCTGGGAAGATGCAGGAACGAGGCATAATTGATTAGCTAGCTAACAATGAACAAAATATCTATGCTATTGCTATCTGATGCTATCTGCGAGTCGCGAGTGAACGGCTCCACCCATGCGAAGAACAATTTATATGACTGGAGCAGCAGGGGGTGGGGGCTATACTAATGAGGACCGCGTGACGAAACGCGGTCCCGTTTAAAACACGCCTAAAAAATCCTGAAACACACATGTCTTTATACACAGTTTCATGTATAACTTCAAAATTAATTGAGCTACAATTTTGAGACTTTTTACTCATTTACAACATTACAATTATCACATTTATAATGTTTATTTAAGAAAATGTTGAAATTCACTTTACACGGTCTTTAAGTGTCCTTGGGTGTCCTGAAAGGCGCTTTTAAATAAAAGTATTATTATTATTATTATTATTAATATTATATTATTATAATTCTTAAATGAGTCCTCGAGGCTCAATGGGATTAACCTGCCTAAATGAGGAGTTCAGTGTCTTGCTCAAAGACACTTGGGCATGTGACTAACCTGCCTAAATGAGGAGTTCAGTGTCTTGCTCAAAGACACTTGGGCATGTGACTGCTGGTGGAATTGAACCTCCAACCCTTGCGTTGGAGGACGACTGCAGTAACTACTAAACCACTGCTGCCCCTAAGTGAAAAAACCCCACACAATTTGATTGTAATTAGTCTTATTTGTTTTCATTTCCTGATAATATTGTGTTGTGAACTGATGTGTTATTACAACAACAACAACAACACCAACACCAACACCAACAACAACACCAACGACGACGACGACGACGACGACGACGACGACGACGACAACAACAACAACAACAACAACAACAGACAGGACTGTCTACAAATTTCAACAATACCATTTAGGTGGTGGGCATTTTAAGGTACAAAATCATGTACACACAGTTAGAAATCAGCATTCTGTTAAAACAAAACTATAATAGCATCCTGTGCATCCTGTGCTCCAGCATCAATGTGTGGCATGGAGGCTGCACAGTTGCAGAGAGGAAAGCTCTACAGAGAGTGGTGAAGGCTGCACAGAAGTCTGTGGGAGTCAGTCTCCCCACCATCACAGACATTTACACCTCCAGATGCAGAAAAAGAGCCACCTGCATCATGAAAGACCTCACTCACCCAGCACATTCACTCTTTGCACCACTCCCCTCGGGACGGAGGTTGAGGAGCATCAAATGTAGAACCACTAGACTGAGGAACAGCTTCTACCCTGAGGCTGTCAGACTCATGAATAAATAAATAATAAGAATAAACACTGCAAAATGTCACATCATGTTGATACTGATCTGTTTCTTGTTGCTGCGTTCATCTGTGACCATCTGCTCATAATGACTCATGTTCGTGCTGCTGTTTATAATGATGTTTTTCTACTACATTAGGGCTTAGTGTATTACTAGTTGATGTTTCTCTTAGTTAATCCTAGATGTTATTATTGTTTTTCTCTTGCATTTGTTGTTGGATGTAACTGGGACCCTGTGTACATAATCTCGTTTTCATCTCATGTACTACATGCGGTGCAAATGACAATAAAGACTCTCTGACTCTGACTCTGATAACAACTGTTTATAAAACATAGTAGAACTCTAGCCTGGTTTAAACTAGGAATTATTGACTTTAGGATAGTCAATACAATTGATTAGTTGATCCTAAAAATGCCAATCTAGCCCTGTGTACCGAGATAATGAAACACATTTTGAACATATGTTTAAAATTAGAACAAATTTTCCTGATTGGTAAACACCCTATCCTTAGGACGAAGTTCTGTGTAGCTTTAGTCCTGCATTTAGTCCTTTAATCCTGCAGGAATTTGCCCACGTTTCCTCTTCTCTGGCTGCTTTTAGGCAGATGAAAATGTGTCGTCAATATAGGCCTGTTTACCACTTACATCTTTAGTTTAATGCCTGCTGTCACAAGAGTAAACTGCACACCATCAAGACATTTTCTACTCCTTGAGCTTGCATTGTTTACATGATTTCGGACCCTGAAATCAGCAGCAACAACGAGAGCAATATACAGCCTTGCACAATCACATGACAAAGTGTCATGACTGTAAATTGATCAATAGAAGACAATGTCAAACGTTCACTCAAACAGCTCCTTTAAATTGCAACCACAAATCTGGATATTGGCCTAAGCATTTTATTTCTGACGCAATACTAAATCTGCTTGCCGCAGCTGCTGGATTCAGCATCTAGGTCAGAGTGAATGCTGTGTACCGACAAGAAGAAGCAAGCAGGACTGAATTCAGTACTGTACTGTATTATGAAACAAGTTTTTGCAATAAAATTATGTGCTATGGGTTAAATAACTAAATAAAAACAAAACAGAACTATTTTCGTGCAAACATGAATAGATGCTTATGAAAATATCAACATAAAAACTAGTAGAACAATTTTTAAATGTACAATAGTCATCTGTAGCATTGCTTCTAATACGGTCACCTCTTACACAACAATAAACATGAGGGCTCAAGACAGAGCAACTGAGCAGGGATTCAGCTTTTGAAGCATAAAGAAGTGAGTCATGATGACCTACATAGGCTGTAAGGAGAGAGAGCGAGAGAGAAGGGGGTGGGGATGTGGGAGAGATTCCTTCCGCATATCAAAGTGTTTACTTGGCTCTGCATGCACGTTCACACTGGGAGGGAGGCAAGGGAAAACAGCAAAGCAAGGGGTGGTGGTGGTGGTGGGGGGGCAGATTACCGTACACATAGATGGAAAAGAAAATAAAAGAACAGGAAAAGGGGAGTTGAACAAAACACAGTGCCTGTCACTGTTATCTCCACAGAATGGCTCAAAAATTATGCCAAGATCAAATTTATATAAAGCAAAATGCATAGAAACGAAGATAAACAAAAACACATTATGTGGGAGCTCATTTTAAATCTCCATGGTCAGAACAGATAAATACAATGTTTAACCATTACAAATATGTGCAAGATGATATTTTGACATTGTTTCACAAAGGGCTGATAAGTACTGTACTTTGATTTAATTCTATGCGATGGAAGCACAATTTTCCAGATATCGCAACTATAATTCACTACAAACCCAAGGAGACCAGCAACATTCCTGGGTGATCAATAGGCACTGCAGAGAGATCCAGTTCCCTTTGAAGCGGAGCCATGGATCTGGTTTCCTAATCACCCCCACCACTGCACACTGTCCATCCCCCTCTCTTGTCCCTCCCACAGATTTTCCAATACAATAGAGCAGTTTTCACACTGCATGTGGGCCTGAGCGGGGTCAGTCTGTGGGAGAAGAGTGGGGGTGCAGTCACTTGATTGGGAGCACTGTCCATCCCCCTCTCTTGTCCCTCCCACAGATTTTCCAATACAATAGAGCAGTTTTCACACTGCATGTGGGCCTGAGCGGGGTCAGTCTGTGGGAGAAGAGTGGGGGTGCAGTCACTTGATTGGGAGGCACAGAAAGCAAAGCAAAGGAGAACAAGGAAAAGAGGTAACAAAGAGGCTAACGCACGGATCCTGGGAATGAAAACGTTCAAATTTAGAATTTTAAATGGTTCCAATAGTGTGTTTCAATATTTGTAACTTAAAATAAGTTGCATTATAGCCTTTGCCGAGGCCTTTAATTCACACAGTTTGGATTAACTAGACAATAGTTTAAAGTGTTTCTACATAAAGCAAAGGTTTCTTTTCCCCCAAATGAAAAAAATAATAATAATTTTAATAACCAGTATTGATCCACCTGAAATAGTCACATTTTTATCAGCACATTTTCTCTGTTACCAGAGATTTGAAAACATCAATGATAAAATGCAACAAATAAAGAGTGCATGGTGACAGTGACTGGAAACTGGAATTCTGTAATGAAGAGTCTCTTCCCAACCCTAACCCCTTTCTTTCTCTTTCTATTTGTGCTGCATCACCATTAAATGTGGTCATGGGAGCTCTGCCAAAGAGCTGTAAGTCTGCCATCCACAAGAGGATGGCTGCAACCAAAACAACCAACTACGTCATCACTCTGAATCCTTTTCTGTCCACTAGCTCTCTCGCACACATAGAACAAGGAAACATACTGTACTGGGATATATTATCATTACAACCCCAAACAAAAACAAAAAAAAATCAAGATAACAGGAACATCAATACATGCAGTATTGGAGATTGAAATATACAATTCAAAAAGATCTTGTTACACTAATATCAAGTTCCATAGGAGTTACTGCGTAGCCCAGTGTCTTTGTGACATAGGAATGTGTTTAGAAAATTGGCAGACGAGGTTAAGGAAAAGAGTGAGGACATAGGAAGCAAATGGGGGAGGGGATATAAGGGGAGACGCACTTAAAGGACAAGTGAATTATTGATGAGAGCCAGAAAGGATGGTCCTTAGTCCTAATGCATGCACACACAAGCACGCACGCACACAGATGGTGCACACAAGAATTTGCAAAGAGCATGGATATTGTTACACATTACATCAGCTCTACCTCCTTCCATCTACTCTTTTTCTTTGAGCAACATCTTACAACTTCATCCTCAGTTCATGCTATTTGTCTTGTATCTTGTTGCATCAACATATCTCCTGTCCTCTGTTAACCGTTTCTAATTTATCCCTCCAATATTGCACATGTATCACATAGTCTGAGCGAATACTGTCGAAGGTTTAGAAATGGAAACTAGCTAGAAATTAGCTACCTATCCTTGCATTTTGTGCACTTCTATTATAAAATGGGCATATATATTTAAAAAAATAGTCCATAGCTAAGATGCACACGTTCAAATGTGCTAACCATAAGATCTGAGTTCATCTAGAGGCTAAGAGCCATGCAGAGGCCCCCTTCCATCAAATCAGTGTGCACCCCACACAATGCTCGTGGACAGACCCATTCCAAGAGACACAAAGGCTGGACTGAACCAATCTGAAAGTCACTCCTACTCTCAGTCTGGTGTAGGTGTGAGTGCTTTGAGTAATAATGTGTGTCACAGGGCCTGTAGGAAATGTAGTGACTGAAACTGGGGAGGTAAGAAAAGCATAAACCCAATTCTACTCTATAAAGAAAGAGGATTATTTAAAAAAACAGAGTAAAAAAAAAGAAAGAAAAACAAGTGGTGTGATGTAATGCTTCGTCTGCCAGCGAGCTAAAATAAAATCAACAACAACAACAACAAAAAAATTACTGGGTATAAGTTCATGTACATTTTGCCCAAAAGCACAAGGTCTGAATTTTAAGTTGATTTTTAATCTGACAATAGGGTTTTCTAAGGTCAAGGTCAGGGTTTCTTTATCGCCATTCGCATCATATATGGTACATGTGGTGGAACAAATTGTGTACACAGGGGCCCAGTTACATCCAACAAAAGTATAAGTTGTAAACAAAAACAGTAATAAGACCTAAGCTTCACTAACAAAATCAATTCAAACATCAGCACAACACGTTAAACTTAAAGATCCACTGACATGATTTTTTTTACTATTCATAAAATTGCTCAATATATATATAATATGTTCGTTTTTGCAAACAAAATGATAAATCGATTTAATTTTGCTTTAAAAGTGATTTTGAACTTCAAGCCGTGTTTAATCGTGGGAAATCCGATTACACGCAAACGCACCATCTGTGACATAGTGTGCAGAGTGTGAGGCAGAGCTCTGGGCTTGTCACGGTGCGCGGGTGTGAGCTGCTCCACCTGAAGGTAAGTCTGATACAGCATCAGACCTAAATTAGATCCTGTTGTTTCTTGTTCCATCACCCAAACTATTTTCTGCTTCCCAAAATGAAGACAAATAGCTCAAATCTTCACATAGATTGATAAATTCGTCTGGTTTTAAATTGTCCGCTACTAAAGAGACCAGAGCCCTCTGCCTCACACTCTGCACACTACGTCACAGGTGGTGCGTTCGTGTGTAATCGGATTTCCCATGATTAAACACGGCTTGAAGTTCAAAATCACTTTTAAAGGAAAATTAAAGTGAATTATCATTTTGTTTGCAAAAACGAACATATTTAAATGTTAAAATATATATATTTTGAGCAATTTTATGAATAGTAAAAAAAATCACGTCAGTGGATCTTTAAGTATGTGTAATCCAAACGAACAGAGATCTTGAAGTTATATTTTAGTTTAAAGCTCTTGGTATTATCAGATTAACTGACATGTATTATATTTGATACGATTCAGGTTTATTTGTTTAACATTAAAATGTGTAACCGGATTTGAAACCTCAGATGTTTGTGTGGGTTATGCAGAGACAGATTGTCTTTACGATGTCTACATTATATAGGTGCACATGCATATAGTTTGTGGTTAGTGTGTGTATGCAAGCAGAGCAGAGCATGCTCAACGGGGGAAATCTGAACTGCATTCAGAGCTGCAGGCCAGGCTCTGCTTCGGTGTTGTTGCCTGTAGAGCTCGGGTCTGCCCTTCCCCCATTTCCCCGTCTCTATGCTCTTTCTTTCCCCTCCCCCTGACTGCGGCAGGCAGGCAGGGCAGATGGTATCCTAGCAAGCAGAATGACCCTGGTGTTCTTGCCCCTTGTTTTGATCCTGCAGCCCTGATTGTCCAAGCCTAATCTAACACTAGCCAAAGCTGCTGGACTGCTGCCAGCACTCTATTAGGCACATAAAGGTTTTTCATTTTAGCTAGGGTGCTAGCTTCCTCATCAAACTAGAGCTACCTCTGCACTGTCACAAAGATCCTCTTCTCCAGCTTCAGTCCATTCAATGTGCCCTTTGCATTAAACATTACCTTGCACTGATCCTAAGAAATAGCCAGTTTCAGCTACAAGCTTCATTTTCTACTTTAAACAGTTCTGCACAATTCAAAATTTTCTCTAGTTTGTGTTCAGCCATCTTGGACAAAAATAGGAAAACACTATTCAACTACAGAAAACTAGGATTTATTACTATTATAATAATGGTGACTGAAACAAAAAAAGTTTGACCCTGGTAAAGTCAACCACACTGCGTTCAGCATACCAAGAAAATAGAGACAAATCAAAACTGTGTAAACATGTCAGAATAAAACCAACAACGATAACGACTGAGCAAACATTTTGTGAAATTTATCGACAGATTTCTCCAAGTTATAAGTAATAATTTTACTTTTACCAACTGAGTTAAGGGATAAGATGCGAGTTATTATGAGGATTAATCACACAATTTAATTCAAAAAGGCAAACGTTTAAAATGAGGATAATTTAGTATTAATTTTGTGATTCCTCATATTATACACAGAAATGTGTCTACATTGTACCATACAATGTAGACACATTTCTGTGTATCATTACTTATAGCTACGGTACTTGCAAGATTGCAAGTACAGTACTGTAACGCTACATCTAAACTCACATTTAATTTAAAGGAGAAAGAAAACTGAAGTACAGTAGTTGTATTTCATCTTGAAATAAACAAAACACAAATTTATAAAGCCAACTTATTAATAGAATGGCAGCTAGTTATGAAACATGCGTGTTGGAAGTCTAAGCCATACATTTTGAAAACACTTGCACATTCTCGCTTCCTCCTCCCAACGACTACATCTCCGTGCTAAAATCATGACTGATTATGACAGAGAATGAGTGCACGTTGCCTAGCAACCTAAACAAGACAGCCACACCACATTAGATCACATGAGGGGCATGTGCAAGACAGAAAAAGAGAAATATGAACCGTAGGAAAAACTTTCACATGATCCCAATCTTGAACTTTTTTAAAGACACGGTCAAAAGAATAAATTTGTCACATCTAGGTGAAAAACAACACAAATCATTAACGGTTATGAAAATATCTGGACCACGTTCTTGCTTTTAAAAGTGGCACGTTTTCAAGGCCGAGCTGTTATTGGCTCTTGGAAAACAAATGTGAATTGAACTACAAGGCTGTTGCTAAGTGAAAAATCGTAGAAATAAATAGTGAAAGCAGCATATAGGCTGCATCATGAGCCAAAACACTACTTAGTTTGAAGAAGGGTCGCAAAGAGGGGCAGTGTTACAGTTGTCATGTTTACCAGTTTACTGTAAACATGACATGACTCAGTACATAGTCCAGTTTAGTGGAGCTTATTTCCACCAGATGTCGTTTAGTCAAGACTGTAACATTTGCTTAAAATACATACAGTAATTTGATTGCCTGAATTTCCTGGTTGCATGCTCCTGCATTAAGGATTCTGAAACAGTAGACAGCTTATCAGCATGAGCAGAGCGAGTCACTGCAGATGATACAAGACAGCTCTAACCAGGCAAGCCAACCTTCTGTACTTAAGAATCTATCAGGCTTTTGGATCAATAGAAATAGGTCCAAGCTTTGTCGTGCAGCTGCCGCATTGCAATAAAAGCCTTACAGGCTCTGACCCTGCTAAAACTAACACAGATTAAAAAAAGCTGGGACAACCTGCACATGCACACATGAGCACAGGACAAGCTTTATACGTAGACTGCAGGGGTTGACAGAGAACATTTTCCAAATTGTCCAGGGGGACAATCTTTTGACAGAATCTGGTTGTCCCTCAACATTTTTGGTTGTCTGTCTGCAACACTTACAATAAAGAAGGCAAAATATCTCAAGATAAATTTAATTTAACAAATTCTCTTCCTCCAGACTCTGGGACCTTGATTTCCAAAGGAAATGCAAAATTTACTTTCATCAGAGAACATAACTTTGGACCACTCAGCAGCAGTCCAGTCCTTTTTGTCTTTAGCTCAGGCGAGACACTTCTGACGCTGTCTCTTGTTCAAGAGTGGCTTGACACAAGGAATGTGACAACTGAAACCCATGTCTTGCATACATCAGTGCGTGGTGGTTCTTGAAGCACTGACTCCAGCTGAAGTCCACTTTTGTGAATCTCTCCCACATTTAGGAATGGGTTTTGTTTCACAATCCTCTCCAGGGTGCGGTTATCCCTATTGCTTGTACACTTTTTACTACCACATATTTTCTGTTCAATACTGTACACTGAGATGACTTCTGTTGTGACTTGGCACTAAATAAATAAACTGAATTGAATGTGTTCCTTCCTTTTGCCTCTCTATTAATGTGGTTGGACACAGAGTTCTGTGAACAGACAGCCTCTTTAGCAATGACCTTTTTTGTCTTGCTCTCCTTGTGCAAGGTGTAAATGGTCGTCTTTTGGACAACTGTCAAGTCAGCAGTCTTCCCCATGATTGTGTAGCCTAATGAACTAGATTGAGAGACCTTTTTAAAGGCTTTTGCAGGTGTTTTGAGCTAATTAGCGGATTAGAGTGTGGCACCAGGTGTCTTCAATAATCAACATTTTCACAATATTCTAATGTTCTGAGATACTGAATTTGGGGGTTTCATTAGTTGTCAGTTATAACTAACATTAAAAGAAAAAAACATTTGAAATATATCAGTCTGTGTGTAATGACTTAATATAATATAGTTTACTTTTTGAATGGAATTACTGAAATAAATAAACTTTTTCATGATACAGTATTCTAATTTTATGACCAGCACTTGTACACTGACTTTAAATGACAAAGGACTACCATTTCAATTTTTAGATTTTTTTAAAATTTTATTTTATTTGTTTATTCTTGTTTTTGTTGTTATTTATTCATGTATTTTTTTTTCCTTCTTAAAAAGCCCATCTAGGGACAAGTGCTGCAAATTAGCTGTTGCTATTGCACTATGATGCTAACATGGGACTGCTGTTTTACTCAGTTTGTCTATGTCGATGTGTGTCTGTCCCTATCAAATAAATCAAATCAAATCAAAGGAGCAGGTTGAATCTCCTGCTCTGTTCTCTCCCGCTCCATATAGCAGACTCCATTAAGATAAAGGGAGCTGGCAAACTAGCTTGCTGTACGGTGTACGCTCGGGAGTAGGAGCAAAAAAATAAAAACAAACAGCTTAGGCACATTTTAAAACCGATTTATGTGCCTTTAAAATTCAGAATGGCCAGGACTAGGAATCTAGATTCTTTAATGAAACAATTTTTGTCTGCACCCCTACATTTCAGTGTTTTCAAGTAAGAGGTTTTCAGACATATTTTAAAACTTATGGCACAGGAAGTCTTTGAGGAGTATAAATCAATTTAAAATTATTATAATTATTTTAATTTGACTGACAATGCGATTATAATGACAGGATTTTAGTCTGTCTGTTCGTCCATCCATCTTTACCAGCTTCTTCCTTTTTATCTTAGCTGCCATTTTATGATTTAGGATCATTGCCTGTTTCCAGTTTTTAATATGCAAATGACTATGTTCACACAGTTGGGATGAATTCTTGTGATATTTATTTATTTATTTATTTTTTCACTACAAGTCCTGCTGCTGAAAAATCCTCATCAAACAAACACTTTGGGTAAAGAAATGCGCTCTGTTGATCTCTGCTTGCTGGGAACCTTTATGTACCGTGTTTCCGGTCTAGAAGTCGCACCTTTTTGCCTAATTTGCATGCCCTGCAACTAATAGAGAGGTGAGACTTGTTTATGGATTTCCCCCCATATTTTTAAACAAATTTTTGGCTCAGATATGACAGTTTTTCATTTTGGCAAAAAATGGTGCAGTACCACCTTTACTTTATTGCAATCTCATAGGCTTTCACAAGTTGTTGTTGGAGGCTTGAGAATTACACATTACTGATCAACAAACAAATGCAAGATTAGGAATCAAATATAACATTTGAAACTTTTTTTCCAGAAATCATCAATAAAAAATAAACAACACTGGTCAACAATACAAATACAATATTTCCAAATATCCTACTTATTCCTAAGTAGTCCAGTTATACCACATAAACATTATGAACAAAAGCTTAAACTTGAAACACACCAACAGCCTTTCAAAATAAATATTTTTAGTTGGTGTATTATTATTTGTAATAGAAAAAAATAAAAACCTCTAAATTTCAAGTCAATTCAGTAACTTTATATAGCGACAAGTCACAACAGAAGTCGTCTCAGGGCACTGAACAGAAATAGTAATATTTAAGGGGACCACATATTCAAAATTCACTTTTTAATGTTTTTTTTTACTCAACTTTGGGTATTTACTTCATAAAAAACAGTCCTAAGGCCAAAAAAATGCACCCAGTGGTTTATTTACTCCAAGTACCGGTAAATTTATTTTACTGTGATAAGATAGGTTTCGTTTTGAAATCAATCGCGCTTGTGACGTCACAAGCGCCAGGACAACCCACCTCAACCCTGAGTCCAGCCCCTCACCAGCAACCCCTGGTGCGGCTCCACCCACTTCAGTATAAAAAGATGTGACAGTTGTTTTTCCTGATTTCATGGCTAAAAATGTCAGAGTCTAGCCAGCTAACTCTCTGACCCTCCTGGCCCAGATAATGGAGTGCGCACTAAGCAGATTTAAAATTGATAGTTTTCAGATAAGATGGGACGCTTGAATGAACAGCGATGCAGCATGTTGCTGTGTGTGTGTGTTGGTTTATGTGTCATTAGCAGGACAGACTACGTACCGATAAACCTCATTGACAAACCCGTGTGTGTATGTGTGTGTGTGTGTGGGGCCCGGCGCGGCTGAGCGAGGGACACACAGATAACAAGACAGCCCCGCAGTCTGTGTGTGTGTGTGTGTCCGCGAGTGACCGCTCCGCTACCTCCAGCTCGCGCGCACAGGGAGAGGGAGGGAGACGTCTATGGAGATAAAACGATGACGAGAGTAATTTGCTCCCTCGAGGCATGTATTTGCTCTCGCGAGATCAGTGTTTTTTCTCGCGAGAGCTGTCTTTATTCTGACCCTATAGACGTCTACCTCCAGCTCGCGCGCACAGGGAGAGGGAAGGAGACGTCAGGAGGGAGTTGGACATTTATTACAGGAAAAATAAAAAATGACACGACAACTTGTACACGTCTGATCTGTCCCACACAATAAATACGTCGCGGTCCAGTTACAGCTCAGCGTCACTTCAGACATCCTCGTCTGCCTTTGGAGGGCGGAGTTAATGTAAGCAGATCTTTGAAGGGCGTGGCCACGAGATCTCATTATCATAAACCGGTCGTTCAAAATGAAAGTTAAAAATGGCAGAATTAAAAAGGGTATAATTGATTATCTAAGAATTATTTTGTGTATTAAATTGAATGAACACTGTCTGGTAACCCCAAAGACATACCATAAAAATTTTAAAAACCTATCTGTGGTCCCCTTTAAAAAATAACAATTTGACCATTATTTATCTGAGGAACAGAGTAGACTGCTTTGAATTTAACTCCATTGCAGAACTCTCCTCTTGAGCAAGCATGAAGGCGACAGTGGAAAGGAAAAACTCCCTCATGAGGAAGAAACCTTTAACAGAAACAGGCTCTGGACAAGCGGCCATCTGCTTCAATCAGCTGAGTTTGAGAGGAACAGGAAGGAGGAACAGATACACAATGGCAGGTCAAGAATCACATGTAAATAGTATCAAATTAATCAATTAGCAATTAAAACTATTTCACAAATCATTTAAGGAATTCATTCATTCAACCTTTATTTAGGCAGGTTAATCCCATTGAGCCTCGAGGACTAATTTACAAGAGAGACCTGGTTTCAACAAAGAATGATGACAACAGCAACAATAGACTTTCCTTTGACAATCAAAGATAGACAATCAAAAGAGAGGCATACAGAGTTTTTTTATTTTTTTATTTTTTTTTAACAAGTTAAAAAAAGATGTCAAAATAGCAAAACAGATTGATTATAAGGCAAATGTAGAAAACTAAAAACAGGAACATGTCTGCATTGGTTTTTGCCAGGATTCCAACAGATTCTTAAAGCCATTTGGAGAAGTCAAGGTCGAGAGCTTCAAATCTTTTTGTAAGATATTCCATGAAGCAGGAGCGATAATGAGGTCAATTTGTCCTCTAGTAAATGGTAAATGGAGCTTATTTATATAGCGCATTCCAGCCCCCTGTGAGGAGCCCCAAAGTGCTTTACAATACCAGCCATCCACCCATTCATTCAGACATTCATACACCGGTAGTGGTAGCCTGCCTTGCAAGGCGCCATCCAGACCTACCGGGAGCAATTTGGGGTTAAGTGTCTTGCCCAGGGACACAACGACACATGGTTGGCGGACGCGGGATTCGAACCTCCAACCTTCCGATTGGGAGTTGACTGCCATTACCACGGTTGCCCCCGTAGACTTAGTAGTCTAAGCTTAAGGCAGCATAACAAGCCAAGTCTAATTATAGCATTTATCAAAAAAGAAAGTCTTAAGCCCAGTCTTAAAACTGGACAAGCGTCAGCCTCACGGACAGAAACTGGAAGTTGGTTCCACAAAAGAGGAGCCTGAGAACTGAAAGATTTTCCTCCCGTTCTGTTTTTGAAAACTCTAGGAACCACAAGGAAACCTGCAGGCTGAGGGCAAAATGCTCGGTTGGGAAAATATGGAATAATAAGTTCTTGAAAATAAGATGGAGCTAGGTTGTTGAGAGCTTTGTAGGTTAGAAGTAAGATTTTGAATTCAGTTCTGGATTTGACAGGGAGCCAATGGAGAGAAGCTAAAACTGGAGAGCAATGATCTCTCCTACTACCGGTAACTCCAGTTTAGATTCTGGCAGCAGCATTTTGGATCAACTGAAGAATTTTTAAAAAGTATTTGGACACCCAGGTAAACAAACCATTGCCATAGTTCAGTCTAGACCAGGGGTCGGGAACCTATGGCTCGCGAGCCATATATGGCTCTTTTGATGGCTGCATATGGCTCGCAGACAAATCTTTAATAATAATGGGGAAAAAAAGCAGATAAAAATATAAAACATGGCCGCGAGTGGCTGGAGCCAATCACAGCTGTCCGCGGGTGACTGGCACAGACTGGAGCCAATCACAGCTGTCCGCGGGTGACTGGCGCCGACTGGAGCCAATCGGATGATGCGTCACGGACACGGGAGTAGACATGATCAGGAAGTAAACATCCCTCCTAGCAGCTAGCTTAGCTAGTTGTGGAAACCCGTGTGATGAAGATGGCGGCTAAACGAAAACGAGACGAGGATTATCGTACTTGTCAGCCGGAATGGACAGAGCAATTTGCTTTTGTGGAGAGAGCAGGTTCTGCAGTGTGTCTGATATGCAATGATAAAATTGCCTCGATGAAACGCTCAAATATAAAGCGGCACTTCGACACACGCCATGCTACATTTGCATCAAAATATCCTGTGGGGGACAGCAGGAAAAAAGCCTGTGAAGAGCTGCTGGGCAGAGTGCAAGCAGGTCAGCAACACCTCCGTGTTTGGACTCAACAAGGTGACTGGAATTCAGCTAGTTTTGCTGGTGCTTTAGCCATTGTGAGAAACGGGAAGCCATTCACAGATGGTGAGTACGCCAAAACATTCATGCTTGATGTTGCCAATGAACTTTTTGACGACTTTTCGGATAAAGACAAGATAATTAAACAAATAAAAGACATGCCTCTGTCAGCAAGAACTGTTCACGATCGTACCATCATGATGGCAAATCAAATTGAGGCAACACAAGTGACGGACATAAACGCAGCTACTTTCTTTTCTCTCACTTTGGATGAGTCAACAGATGTAAGCCATATATCCCAGTTCAGTGTGATTGCAAGATATGCTGTCGGTGACACACTACGTGAGGTCTTGCTGTTTTGCCTCTGAAAGGGACAACAAGAGGGGAGGATTTATTAAAAACTTTCACTGAGTTCACGAAAGAAAAAAATCTACAGATGGACAAACTTATTTCAGTGTGTACTGATGGTGCTCCATGCATGGTGGGGAAAAACAAAAGGATTTGTAGCACTGCTTCGTGAACAGGAAAAGAGACCCATCTTAAGTTTTCACTGCATCCTACATCAGGAGGCGCTTTGTGCTCAGATCTGTGGCGAGCAGCTTGGTGAGGTGATGTCGCTGGTCATTCAGGTGGCCAACTTTATTGTTGCCCGAGCTTTAAATGATCGCCAGTTTAAAGCACTGCTGGAAGAAGTTGGGAGTAATTATCCTGGCCTGCTCCTGCACAGCAATGTGCGCTGGTTGTCAAGAGGGAAAGTGCTCAGCCGTTTTGCAGCTTGTCTGAGCGAAATCCGGACTTTTCTTGAAATGAAAAACATTGAGCATCCTGAGTTAGCTGACACTGAGTGGCTCCTGAAGTTCTACTATCTCGTGGACATGACTGCACATCTGAACCAGCTCAATGTGAAAATGCAAGGTGTTGGAAATACAGTCCTATCTCTTCAACAAGCAGTGTTTTCATTTGAAAACAAGTTGCAACTCTTCATCACTGACATTGAAACAGGTCGTTTACTCCACTTTGAAAAACTGGGAGAGTTTAAAGATGCATGCACAGCAAGTGACCCTGCTCAACATCTTGATCTTCAGCTGCTAGCAGGCTTCACTTCTAATAATAATAATAATAATAATAATAGTAATAATGAATTCAATTTATAATGCACTTTTCATTAATGAAAATCTCAAAGTGCTAATCTAATCTCCTGCAATCATTCAAAGCGCGCTTTGGAGAATTTCGTGAGCGCACTCGTCTTTTTAAGTTCATCACCCATCCACACGAGTGTGCAGTGGACAGCACCGACATAAGTTACATCCCCGGTGTCTCCGTCAAGAGAGTTTGAGCTACAAGCTGCTGACCTGAAGGCCTCAGACATGTGGGTGAATAAGTTCAAGTCACTGAATGAAGATTTGGAAAGAATTGCACGACAGCAAGCAGAATTGGCGAGCCAACACAAGTGGGGAGAAATGAAAAAACTTCAACTCGCTGACCAGCTGATTGTCAAAACTTGGAATGCGCTGCCCGTCACATACCACACACTGCAGCGTGTGAGTATTGCTGTACACATAGTTCCCATGTGACGTCACATCTGTGGAATTTCCGGGTGGACCATCATGCTTAGAGGCGGCGCAGCAGTAAGAGCGCAGTCTACTGGAGCTTCAACCCCCATCATGTGCACCTTCTACAGGGGTGCCATAGAAAGTGTCCTGACCAGCTGTCACGGTGTGGTTTGGTGCATGCACTGCATCATGCCGCAAGAGCCTCCAGCGCATCGTGAAAGCAGCTGAGAAGATCGTCGGCACCTCCTTGCCCTCACTGCAGGACTTACACAGCAAACGCCTCACTCGGAAAGCCCACTGCATGGCAGGTGATCCCACACACCCACTACACAGCCGCTTTAGACTGCTGCCATCAGGGAGGAGACTGAGGAGTCTCCAGGCTCGAACCAGCAGACTGAGAGACAGCTCTGTTCATCAGGCAGTCAGAATGCTAAACACTCTGCCTGCTCTGCCTCCCCTCCCATTTGAACTGCCTTAACACAAAAAACTTTCTCACACATTACCACTCAACACAAAGTTTTTAACACTGGACCCTGTGTCATCAAACGGGTTATTCACTAAACTCTCGGTCATGTACTCATTCAGTTTGCACTACTTCTCATATTTGCACTAATGTTTGTATTACATTACTGCCTATAGTCATACTACTGTTTACATTCACTGTTTACATTTATTAATACGGTTTACATTTATTACTACTGCTTTACATTTATTACTACTGTTTACATTTACACTACTTTTATCTACACTACTGCAGATACATATACAGCATTCTCTGACTAGCCTTATCTAAGGATGCCAAATGTGCCTTATGTGCCTCACTGCATATGCCACTTTGCCTCTATACCAACATCAACTACCTCATACATATACTGTGTACATTAACTTATATGCTGCTGTGCCACTCTTTGCAAATGTCAATGCTAGAACCTTCAGTTTATTTTATAGATATACTTTTTATACTTTTTATACTACTATGCAAAAACTCAGGACAGTATTACACTTTTATTATTTCATTTTATGCTTATGTTCATTGGGTGTTTGGTGTTTCAGGGGTGTTTGGTGTTTCAGTGTTGGTGTAAATTTTCATACTTTTATACTATTATGAAAAAACTCAGGACAGTGTTACACTTTTACTATTTTATGCTTATGTTTATTAAATGTTTTAGTGTTTAGATGGTTACTGTTGCACCGAGGGACTGAGAGAGAAACGCAATTTCGGTCCTGTGTATGTCCTGTACATATTGCAGTTCTGACAATAAAGTTGACTTTGACTTACTGGATGTGCATTTTTCACGTTGTTTTTTTTTTGTTAATTTCTAATTAATTGCAATGGTTACTTTGTGTTGGGTCAGTGGGTGTTCCAGTCGGGTAGACGTTTGGGCAACGCGCAGGTTTCACTTAATCAAAAAAAAAGTAAACGTGAAGGATTTATCTCATCGGAGAAACTCACAACCGCCCCATCTCTGCTTGGATCTGCTCAGAAGACGTCGTGCTTGTTGCCGGTAAACAAAATATTCTACATAAATCATTTTGTGAAACAATGCCAGAACAATGTTAGAGTACAACTGTCTGTGTGTTAGAGCTGTTTTTTTTTTTTTTATTTAGCAGCACCGTCTTGCTGTGGTTAGCTTAGCATTTCGCTAACGCGACAACGGCCTCCTGTGGACCAGACCGCCCCAGTGGGGGAAGGAGGACGGGAGCCAAGTCGTGCGGGCGACGCGTCGGTCCCATGGGACGTGCCCCCGCGGCCGCGACGGATCCACGCCGTCCGACCTGAGCTCGCCGCGAGCCTCCGTGCAACGGACCCTCCGCTTCAGATGCTAACGCGACATGCTAACTTCCAACACGGTAACACTCAAAGTGCTGGTCCTGGTCCGTGTTCAGCCTGGACTGTTTGTGCTGGCTGTGTGTTATTTTAGTTAAACCTTTATTTAGCTGGTTAGATATGATTGAGACAGTTTACACATCTTTTTTGGATTTAAAGCTGTGAAGCTCTGCGCTGTGAAGCCGGTGTGCGCTCCTCGTAGTAATTAAATAATTAATGATATCAGAGTAACTACTTTGTGACAAGTTGTCCGCTTCGTCTGCCATGATTTCTTTCTCAAACTCATTCAACTCCGACCACTGCCATTTTGCTCTTGTGCCTTGGTGAAGCTAGTAATGTATTTAGCTGTGGTAGCTCGAGTGTGTTTGTCCGCCATTTCTGCCTTTACGGGTGACGAAAAACCCAGTATTGTGCAATACTCGTCACGTGTGTGGGAACTATGTACTGACAATGTTTGGCTCTACATATGCATGTGAGCAGTCTTTCTCACATCTAAAGAACATTAAGACCAACCTACGATCACGTTTAACGGATGGAAGTCTCAACGCCTGCATGAAGCTTAACCTTACTACATATCAACCAGACTACAAGGCCATCAGCAAAACCATGCAGCACCAGAAGTCACATTAATGGTAAGAAATACTTTATTTATCACTGTTAACAACAGCATAACAATGTTATTAAAAAGCATTCAGATACTTATTGTACTTTAAAAGTGTTGGGCTTCATAAAATGTACACATTTACTTGTTTTTAGTTTTAAAAATATTGTACGGCTCTCACGGAATTACATTTTAAAATATGCGGCGTTTATGGCTCTCTCAGCCAAAAAGGGTACCTACCCCTGGTCTAGACTTTACAAATGCATGAACCAGTTTTTCTGCATCAATTTTAGATCATTTGTTTCTAATTTTAGTGATATTACGCAGGTGGAAGTAGGGCTGGGCCATATCATATCGTTTACGATAATACCGGTAAAAATAGCTTGCCCGGGCAAAAAAAAGATATCATGATATGCTAATTTCATGACGTAATACGTAAGGACGCCCCGCCCCCCAACCGAGCGCTTCAAACTGAACTGCGCACCTCTCTTCCACCAGTCTGTACTGGTGTAACACGTTAGCTAAAATGATAAAAACAAACCGCGCGTCGTGTCAGCTTCTGTCCCCTGCTCTGAACAGCAGGTAGAGGATCAAATGCCCCCAACCACCCCCCCACCCCACTGAGCAGTCGCGCTGCGGGCTGGTCTCCCCTCGCTCTGCAAACTGTCTCTATAAACACGCGCGGCTCTCCACGAACCAAGACAAAACCACAGTGAGTTATTTTCAAGTTGGAAGTTGGATATTCGAGCTCCGTGTCTTCATCGGTGCGTTGCTCTCGTCAGTCCACTTCATGGAGTCTGATTTCGGGCAGCCGCGCTGAGTCTGCCCCTATTCAGAGACGTCATGGTTCACTTAGGGACCGTCAACAAATTTTCGACCGTGTCACTCTTTAGAAACAAAGAATAATATATTTTACATGGAGAGTGATTTAGGAAACTACACCTGAACTTTAGTTTTTGTGGTGGTTTTTGTTTATCAATCAATCAATCAATCTTTATTTATAGAGCCCTTTTCAGCAGCCAGAAGGTGCACAAAGTGCTGAACAATACAGAAATAAAACAAACAATAAAAAATAACAATAAAAAACAGCCAGTTAAAAATTAAAAACAATTTAGACCTAACAAGAATGTCAAAGAACTACTAGGTATTAAAAGCCTAAAGATAGTCCATTATATTTTGTGCAGACTTTTTCAATCTAAATAACAGATCTTTTTTATTTTTTATTTTTATACTGACTGAATACTTTACTAAATAAACTATAACTATAATACTGCAAAGCAACATGTTAAATTAATTTTGTCAAATAAATAAATTTGATTTCTTTTTTTTTTTTTGGGTTATATCACGAAATTTATCGTTATCGTGATATCGCTCTGAAATATCACGATATAATTTTTGAGTCATATCGCCCACCCCTAGGTGGAAGAAGGCGGTTCTAGTAATGTTTTTAACGTGGGGGTTAAAAGACATGTCCTGATGAAAAATAACACAAGGTTTTTAAGATTAGAGCTGGATGCCATATTAATGCCATCCAAGGAGGGAGAAAGACTGAAAAATATATTCCTAAAATGCTCTGGTCCAAAACCTCAGTCTTATCTGTATCCAAAAGCAGAACGTTTAGAGTCATCCAGATTTTTAGGTATTTAAGACTTGCTTGTACCGGTAGTCTAAGTAGCTGACTGGATTTGTTGTGTTTCATGGACAAATATAACTGTGTATCATCAGCATAACAATGAAAATTTATCCCATGCGGTTTTAATAACTTGACCTAATGGAATCATATCTAGGGTAAAGAGTATTGGTCCAGGCACTGAACTCTGAGGTTCAGGGTGACCAACTTTGGTGTATGATGAAGATTCATTATTTACATTTACAAATTGGAATCTAGCAGAAAAAAATATGATATAAACCAAACCAGCTTAGATCCGTTCCTGTAATTCCAATATATATTCAAGTCTGTAGTAGAATATTAAGATCAACTGTATCAAATGCAGCACTGAGGGCTAACAGGCCCATTGTAGACACCAGTCCATTATCAGAGGCCATGAGAATATCATTGATAACTTTCACTAGTGCTGTTTCAGTGCTATGGTGAACTCTAAACCCTGACTGAAACTCTTCAAACAGATTAAATTTGCATAGCGTAAGTAACTACCCAACATTAGCCGTGTTTCCATCAAGGTTTCTAGCTGCGCATTTGGAAGTATCGCAGCAGAAAAGCTTAATGGAAACGGCAAAATCCGAATTTACTTCCTCAACTTCGCCAAAAAGTTTATACGCTCGCTTGAGGTGGTTTTTGGGATCTTCGAAAATGAGCAGATGCGCAAAACGACAGATGGAAACAGATTTTCCGACTCAGTTCTGCCGTAGCGAACATTCACGTCACGTGACGTTCAGCTGTTTCCGCTCCGGACAACATGTAACATCGCTAAAACTAGTTGGCATGACAGAATAAATACAACTTGCCCGATAGCAACACGTACCTGAAATATTCTCTCCATTTTGACGAGATGTGTGGCCGGGTTCTGTTTTCAACCGCTACTTCCTGTTTACTGTAGACATGCGCAGTGCTGACGTCTGACGTAATGACGCTGTGCGTGGCTTGGTAGATGCGCTACAAGCCAGTAGATGGAAACACTTCTGCTTCGCATTAATTTGTATTTACATATTTGCGAGATTTCAAAAATTAGCTCAAAATTCGAAATGAAAATGGATGGAAACACGGTCATTGTTTACAATATCCATCCATTGTCTTCTGCTTATCCGGGGTCGGGTCACGGGGGTAGCAGCCTAAGGCTACGTTCACACTGCAGGCAAATCCGACCCAAATCCGATTTTTTTGCCCCATCTGACCCATATCCGATTTTTTTATGACGGTCTGAACGTGACAAATCCGATTTTTTCAAATCCGACCCAGGCCGTTTCAGTATGTGGTTTTAAATCGGATATATATCTGATGTTTTCAAAGCGACTGCAGTGTGAACGCTCATGTGACTTACATCTGACTTTTGCATCACCGATGTGAGACCGACGTCACAGTTCGGGCCGGCGGAGATTAGTGTCTTGTCGGGAAAGGCGATCAGACAGGCGCTAACAGATGTATTCAAACGTCCAGCTCCAAAAATCGCCATCACTAAAAATTTTGCTCGCTTTCTTCTCAGTTTTCTTTTGCCTTTAATCATTTGGATGTTTAGCTTTCCCCGATTGGAACAACAACTTCAAAATTACCGAACACACACTGAAAACTGTCGCGTCCATGTTTACTTCTGCAAACACAGTGTGCTACGTGTCACGTGACGTTCTGAGACACGTTTTCTTCTGCGCATGCGGGTGGCTTCTGCAATGTAGATCGTTCACACTGGAGTCTGATGCAGGTCACATTTAAAAGATCTGATTTTTTTATTTATTTATCGGAATTGAGCATTAAGACCTGCAGTGTGAACGTAGCCTAAGTAAGGAGGCCCAGACTTCCCTCTCCCCAGCCACTTGGAGCAGCTCCTCTGGGGGAATCCCAAGGCGTTCCCAGGCCAGCCGAGAAACATAGTCCCTCCAGCGTGTCCTGGGTCTTCCTCTGGGTCTCCTCCCGGTGGGACATGCCCGGAACACCTCACCAGGGAGGCGTCCAGGAGGCATCCTAACCAAATGCCCGAGCCACCTCAACTGGCTCCTCCCGATGTGAGAAGCAGCGGCTTTACTCCGAGTCCCTCCCGGATGACTGAGCTTCTCACCCTATCTCTATCTCTAGTTCATATATTTACAATATATGAACTGATAAATGTCAGAAGACAGGAGTCATGGTCAACTACCAACATGTACAAGCAATTGCTACCTCTAAAGCTGTCGAACACATACCCTGCAAGAAGTGCAGAATTCTGCTTTTGCTGATGTAGTTGTGAGTTGTTCGTTTTGGCATGGACATTCCATACGAGAATTTGCAGCACAGAACTGAAAAACGTTTTACTCCGAGTTATCTGCTCTGCCGTCCCTGTACAGATTTTTGCTTCCCTTACTGCGAGCAGACATGTTTATTATTCAGAATGAGACGGTAAATGCCATTTTTGAATTTGTTAATTTGTCATGAAGAGACTGCCACAGTTTCTAATGGATGGTGCACAATAATGAGCTAACAGAATGACAGACGGTGCATAATAAACAAACGTAGAGAACGTGTCCCTATCCTGCTGAGCCAAGGAGTACTCCCTCCAGGCCAGCAAAGCCATGAAGAGTTGGATGTGTCTGCACCATCTCCCATTTCTTTGCTTTGACTATTCATTTGACTTATCTTGTTAAGTTTAACTGGAACAGTTGTAAAGATAGCTGTATTTCCCCACAACAAAGTCCAGACCAATCACAAAAAACTTCTTGCATATTCCCATGACGTCCTGCACAGACTTTGTGCACAGATACGGTTCTTGGAGCCTATATGCAAGAACAAAACATGTAATTTTTGTCACACAATTACGTCAGCAAGAGCAAATTTCTTCCCTTCTCGTAGTGTGAATCCACCCAAATCCATGCAGTTCTTTCTCCCTGTCTGCCTCCCTTTGCTTGCATGTCCTGTGACATCATTACAGCTACAAAAACTCACTCTATATTTAGCTTCCCACACACCCTCTGTGGCTCACTACTCTGTCAATGCTTTGGCCGAGCTAAATCTTTCTCCCTCTATGCCTCGAATGGTTCATCTCTGCTTGTTAGCTCAGGAAGTGGGCAGGTTGGATGCTTTTAAAAAAAAGGAAGTAAAAGAACAGAGCAGGAGACTAAAGATGACTGAAAAGCGATAAAAAGGAAGATGCTCGTTTAAAGACAGAGGGAATGGTTCAAAGCAACAAACAGGAAGGTGTGAATAGCTGTGCTGTAAATCTCCCCTCTCCATAAAGTCTCCTTGTGAGAACAGTTTACTTGTTGCCTCATTACACCTCACTGACACAATGTGTGCCTCATCCCAACACTCTGAAATAATAAAAATAACCCTGCCAAAGCCCTGTGATGCACTGTTTCACTACTGCTCAAGGATATACAGTATTGTAAAATACAGTGTTGAAGAGAAGATGGGGGAGGGGTCAGTGTGTCTGAATGGCATTTCAAACATCCTTCCCGCACAAAATAACATCCTGGAAAGATAATCTGTGAGTGTGCGACAATTTATTCAAGCTCATGTTTCTGCAGAGTGCGAAAGCCACTGAGCTGCAGAGGAAGTGCAAGAAACCAATGAGAGTGTGCCGATTTATTCAGTCAACCGACAGCAACAAGAAAGAAAGAAAAGGACATACCGGTACTACTTCATCTAAATTGTGCTCCTCAACATTCACCACCTCACTTAATAGCTTTGGCACTTTGTCATTTGTTGCTTTATGCTTTGTGTGTGTATTCACAATACAGCCCCCCTCAGTGTACCTATTCCACTTGCTAATGTTGATGTACAGCCACACCGCTTGCGTGTTTTCATCATGACTGAACTACTTTAGAGTACCGGTAAATTATAACCTCTTAAGACCTGAACTCTTGCATATGTGGATGCCAAGTCCTAGGAGGATAATGCAATAAGTTACTACTTAGTAGGCATGTAACGGTTGTAGTGGGTATACCGAACCGTTTCGGTACACCACGTTCGGTTCGGTCCACTTGCGTCCTGTTTCGGTTATTTTTTCACTCATTAAACATTCTTAACAGGGGAATATATGCGCCGCGGAACAAAATTTCCTGGGCGCGTTTCAGCACGGAGCTATTATCGCGCAGCACGCGCAGCATTTAGCCGTTAGCATCTCCTGCGGTCTCCTGTTTGTGAACGTTATAGCTTTCTTGTTAAAAGACGAACGCACATGCAGCTTGTGTGGACTTTGTTTCATGAAGACTCTGTAGCAGCTACGTGACGCAGCTCTCTGCAGCAGCAACACGTCTAAAGGCTGAAATACACCTGAGCGTCCTCAGGTACGCCACTCTACGCGCGCATTTTGTGTGCATGTGTTTTGCTGCTATACTTCAGAAACTATCAGCTTTCAAACGCTCGCGTTCTCCTTGTTGTAATATGAGCAGCTGCGCACGGAGGGGACTCAACTGAGCTCGCTGATTGGTCACTTGCTGACACGCCTACTGAAATGATTGACAGCTTTCAGTCAGCTCATGTAGCTCGCTGAAGACCGCGGCGGTGTTCTGATGCGGTGTTTCTACTATATATGTTATAAAAAGTTCTCTCAGAAATAAAAATAATAACAGGGAGTGCTTTTCCTGCAGCACACAGCCCACCAGGGATATTTAAAACATCGCGCACCCAGGTAGGACCTGAATTCATTCATTTCATTCATGGAGTGAACGGAGGAAGAAGTGATTACTTGACTTTAGGCAAAAAAACAAAAGAAAAGGCCCGATCAGCGATAAAGAAGGGGAATTTATTTCATTTGTGTAACATACAAAACAGTCCGGCGCCGGGGAAGTTTATGGTCAGACACCGCGCATCGCGCACGCGGACGTAAAAAAAAATTTGCGCGTATGTGCCCTGAGGGGCTACGCTTTTGCCTTGACGTACGTACGTTGCGTATAGGCGTATCGTGAGAACGCTCAAGTGTATCTCGGCCTTAACGTGAACGCGCTTGAAACTACGTCATCCGAACGTGAACAAAAAAACATCAGCTGTTGCTGAAACAGCGCTAACAACAGCTGCATTAAAACTACTTCATCAGGTAATCAGAGCTGTCCAGAGCAATAACACAAGCTGTATGAGTTTTTAAATATCTGAATCTCTGAACGTTGTTATATGCGCAGGCTTTAAAGTTGCTGAGCGTCGCTATGAGACATTCATCACGTCAACACTTCAAAAAGTTCAGCTCTTTATGAAAAAACTAACTGATGTTGTCAACAAGCCTTGGACCAGATTAAAGCCCTGCCATGATGATGAAGAGTGAGCGATTCAACCGTTCAAGAGGTATTGTTCTTTTATTATTATTATCTAAATTAGGGCTGAACGATTTTGGATAAGAATCTAATCGCAATTTTTTTTCTATAAATTGCGGATTAAAATGCAATTATTTTTACTGGTTCTGTATTAATTCATATCACTAACGACGCAACTGTTTTTTTAAAATCAGATAATTAATGCGCTTTTTCAAGAAGAACGTTAGCTTGCTGAGCTAGCTGCTAACAGGGCACCGTCAACAACAGACCTGGTTACATGACCAGCTCGCGCTCTGTTTATCTCCCGCGGTCTCGGTGTTTCAGCCTCTAAGATCAGATACACGTTTAAATGAGCTAACTTACCTGAATTTATAACTTTTATGACTTCTGTCGAGCCTGAAGCAACTGTGTTGGAGCGCACGGTCTCCTCCTCCCTGCTCTCTCTCTGTTTTGCTCTGCTCAGAGCTGCGCGGCCAGAGCGGTTCACTACCAAATCTCGTGACCAGTCAAATCGCAGCCCGTGCGATTAGAGAATTACGTTTTAACATATCGCAAGATAATCGCAAATGTGATTAAACGTCCACTCCTAATCTAAATAATCGTTTTTTTTATCATAATCTTATTAACTTGTTTTTTTTTTTAACCTCTTGTTTTTTATTTCCAGTCTATGACAGAGGTAGCTGCTCTCTTATCCACTTCAGGGAAATCCACCTGCAGCTAAGAAGTGTGTGATGGCTGAACTGAACTCTGAACTTTTCCAGGAATTGTCCCACCAAGAAGAAGTTGTGAGTGTACAGTAAGGAGGACAAATACAACCACACTGCTGCTACTGGACAAAAACTTGATTAGTTAGATTGTAAACAGTCTGTTTCATTTCATTTATTTATTTATTTGTTAGGGCAATGCATATTAATCAACATGACAGCAGTAAGCAGTAATGTAAATATGCCGGAGTTAGCACAATAGCTAATTTGCATCCGTTGTCCTAAGGCAGGTAAGAATAAGAAATGTCCCATAAAACAAAAGAGCAGAGAAAAATACAAACATCACCTATATAGCTCATAACACAACATAAAATTACAATAAAAATATGATGCCATAAGAAAATAGACAAAGTAATCTACACATGAGTGCACTTCTGATTAGTTTTCAGCCAAAGTTTCAGAGAATTTTTAAAGCTGGAGTAGGTGCCACAGTTCCTGATGGAAACTGGCAGTGTGTTCCATGACTGTGTGCCTCTGATGGACACCACCATTTGGCCAAATTTAGTCCTGCGCCGCTGCACATCACAATCTCCTCTGGTCAGTGCTCTTGTGTTTACTGTACTTGTTTTTTTACTTATAAAATATATTAAAGGAGGAGGAGCAAGTCCATTTAAAACTTTAAAAATCAGGCAAACGTCCATAAAAATCTGATAGCTATTAAAATCCAAAATGTTGTACTTATTTATGATGTTGCAGTAATGATACTGTATTGGCTTTTTGTCAAAAATTTTCAGTGTTTTCTTAAAAAGAGACTTTAGGGGCTTCATGACGATCTCTGAAGTGTGAGACCATGTGGTATAACAATAGGCTATATGGCTGAAGATCATGGCATGCATGTAAGCCTTTGCTGATTCTGTTGTCAGAGAAGGTCTTATATGTTTGAAGTTTGCCAGATTAAGTTTAATTATATGTGAAATTCTCTTTACATGTTGCTTGAAATTTAGATTGGAATCAAAAATGACTCCGAGGTATTTAAATTGTTCAACCACATATAATGTCTCGCCATTGACCAACACAGATGGATGCCCATTATCTGGTGGTTGCTGCTTATTGTTCTGGTTCTGACTGTTATTGTATTTATTAAGATTTTTATTATTGTTCATATAGTTTATTTATTGTAGAGTGCTGTTTATTTAAAATATCATCCAAATGGGTCACTTTTATTTATTAATACAATACAAACATATTTTTTGCATATTTTCAAAATAAACATTTTGTAAGTCTTTATTTTGTCAAAAAAAAAAAAATCTTGTACCGAAAATAAACTGAAAATAAACCGAACCGAGCCCTCCTTGTAGTTGAACCGAACCGAAATGTGATTTTAGCGTACCGTTACACCCCTACTACTTAGTATGTTATAAAGCTAAACATGACATGCTAATACAAAAGAAAATATCATATTTGTGTAAAGAATGCAACAATTATACATAACTTATAGGTCCTTAAATAAATAAATAAATAAATAAATGACAGAACTATGCAATTATGAAAATGACCACACTGTGTGGCTGTAAGTTCGATAAAAACGTGGCTATCATGCTGACAAACTACCAGAATGAACTGAAAATACGATTTTGCTCCTTGTAATACTAGTATTATTTATCCATTCATCCATCCATTATCTTTACCCGTTTCTTCCATTTTTTGGGTCACGGGGGTCGCCGGTGCCCATATCCAGCAATCACAGTGCAAGGTACACCCTGGATGGGTCGCAAGTCCATCACAGGGCCTAGTATTATTTATGTATTTGCAAAATATTGGACAGAAAACTGCTAAAACTAGCCTTTTATGTTGTGTTGTAATAATCATTTGCATATTACTTTTAGGCAAAGCTACAAAGAGCCACTGCAGAGGGACCAAAGAGATGCACCTTTGTGACCCCAGAGCCCTCTAGTTTATTGTAAAAAATAAACTGATTTCAATAAGTTTCTGAGAAATGAAGACACTTAAGACATTTTTTTATGCATCATTAGGTAAATATTTTTGAAATTCATCAAGCACAAAAACAGCCGAGTAGTTTAAAATGTAAACACATTTTGAAATAGCTGCACTGTATGTAAAGTTCTTTGTAGGCCCTTTTCAGAGCAGCAAGGTGACAATCATCAGTCAGAGAATTTTCCCAAACAGAAAATACTGAAATTCTCGCTGACACAGTAAGAAAGTAGCTGGTCAGCAACCAGATTCCACACTCAACAATTGTCAGTAATCTTTTTTGGCTACAAGGACGATTAATTTATACAATGTACAACTGCTGGGAATGTTACAGACCATGCCAACAGGAGTGAGGCCTGCTGGTTAGATAATTCTGTTTCAGTGTAACAACAGAGGCTGGTTAAGTGTCACTAACGGCGCAGCTCAGAGGACTGACGTGTGTAGCTACGCAGCACTGTTGCAAAGCAAACCCCTGGAAGGTTTTGTTCTAGGTTATAAAACTCTGCGCCTCCGTGCTCGACTCAAACACACAAAGCACCATAGCTACCCAGAGACACACATTTTTATACCACAACACCAGCACAGATTTATAAGCTTGAAACAAAATAAGTACTTCCCATTTCCCATTCCCAAGTACATTTCGAGTTATGTAATACAAAACCACAAACCTCCAAATCTGAGGTTCAACAATTAATCTATACATTGCAGTTGGCAGCCATTACAAACTATAAAATCCAATACAAAAAATGGTTACCATAACTTATATCAAGGGGCACGGTTTGAAAAAGTTTACTCGAGTACCGTGGTTGTTTTTAGATATATGGAACTGTGTGCACATCTGTGCGGATAAGCACCACGTGGAAACTTGAGTCATGCAATTGACCTATTCTAGGCTGGTCTTAGTTTGTGTAGGTAAACAAATATGGCAGAATTGGACGAGCATGAAATCTCAGATAAGAGTTGGATGGAAACATAAGAGAGAATATGGTGATAAATGTGAATGTAAGACTGAGTAAGTCAACTATCAAGAATAAATATTGAGTATCAAGCAGAGCAGGATGGTGGAGCCCCATGAAGACAGAGCTCAGCATTAAATGCTTGCAGCTTTTGCAAAACTTCTGCTTTATTGTATGATCAACATTTCAGTATTAATTATCGGACTGCTCGTTCTATCAACGTTGCAACTGTCAACCTATTTTTCAGTCACCATGGCGTTTTCTGTAAATAAACATGCTAGATCAGGGGTGTCAAACTCACTTACAAAAGGGGGACAAAATTAAAACCTTTTTCAAACTAAGGGCCAATTTCAGAAACTAAACTAAATTAAATCATACACCCTAGTGCTGGGCGATATGACGATATATATCGTGAGGACTATAGAAACGTGTCTTATCGTGCTACCTGCCTTCTAGGGGTGGGCGATATGGCTCAAAAATTATATCGTGATATTTCAGAGCAATATCACGATAACGATAAATTTCGTGATATAACCCAAAAAAAAAAAGAAATCAAATTTATTTATTTGACAAAATTAATTTAACATGTTGCTTTGCAGTATTGTAATTTTTTTTAAAACAACAAGGGTTAATTT